>JAJMCO010000099.1:0-42742 GCA_030573015.1 Metschnikowia peoriensis | reverse complement strand
AACCGGGAGATTCTGAAGGAAAAGACAAAGGAGGAGACCGGCGGCAGTGGCGAAAAAAGTGACGCCGATAACGATCTTGATACATCAGACTTTGACCCGGCAAAAGCGTTTCTTGAGATCCGTGCCATGTCTCCCATGACGATCTTCTCAAAAACGTACTGTCCGTACCTGAGACGACTCAAAAAACTTCTTCTGGAAAACTATAGCATCACGCCCGCACCTCAGATTGTTGAGTTGGACAAACACAAACACGGCCAGGAGCTCCAGGAGTACGTGGGGCGGGTTTCCGAGCGCACGACAGTACCCAACGTGATCATCGGCACTTCCTCCACGCTAAGTAGAGGTGGCGCTGACGATTTCTTGCAGCTTCATAAAGAGGGAAAGTTGGCGGAGAAGTTGAACTTGTGGGGTGAAAAGGCTATATCTGTGGTGCGCCTCGAGGTGCCATCCAACTCTTGAGGAGCCTTTTTTTTCGTCAAGAAACAAAATTCATAATAAAACTCAAAAACACGAACAAATCAACTTTATCTAATCTACAATCTTACGACACGATACTTTGCTAATGTAACATTAAATACACAAATGTAGTTTTTCAATCAAAATATTATGTACTTTTAAAACTTGGTGAATTGCTTGGACTTGGCAGCAGAGACGGAGACCTTCAACACGTTGAATCTAACGGTCTTAGACAAAGGTCTACATTGACCAACGACAACGACGTCACCCTCTTGGACACGGAAGGCTGGAGAAACGTGAGCGGCAACGTTCTTGTGTCTCTTCTCGTATCTGTTGTATTTAGGGACAAAGTGGAGGTAGTCTCTTCTGATGATGATAGTTCTGTGCATTTTGGTGGACACAACAGTACCGGTCATGATCTTACCTCTGATGGAGATGTCACCGACCCATGGGCACTTCTTGTCAATGTAAGAACCCTCAATAGCCTCCTTTGGGGTCTTGAATCCCAAACCGACTTCCTTGACCCATCTCTTGGCCTTCTTGTTGGCCTTGGTCTTTGGGTTGGTGAAGATGTGTGGTTGCTAGATTAGTTAGTATCGCTGTTCAGCAACTTTTTGTTTTCTTTTACATGGTTTATGTGATCACCGTTGATTGGTTGTCAAATGGTTTAAGGAGGTCTTTGTCGAGTATGCTTGTTTTCTTTAGTTCGAAAGTGATGGAAAACGGGTTCTTAGATACTTTGGTATGTGGGTGATATATGTCACCGCTGGAATAAGTTGCAGTCTAGCCATGTCAAGGCATAATGGTTCTTTTTATCGGATTTATGAATGAGCCATATTATGGACAAGGGGCCATTAAAAGACAACGACGACAAATTTCAAATGGACAATAGGGATATGAGGATGACAAGTATTTCACGGTATCATGATAATAGCGAACATACCTTTTGGAAAGCTCTCTCAGATTGAACGGTCAATTCAGTAGCCATCTTGTCGAGTGTTGCGTCTAGTAACTAACTTGTGAGAATGTAAGATTTTTCTCTGATAGTGAGTACCCTCGCGGGAGAAATTTTCAAGCGTGCGATGCACAGACCGGATCCCGCGTTTGTATGTCGGATTCTTAGGGCACAAGCCCTACCCGCAGTGCGGTCCCTTCACTACTCACGCTCAAATGCTGGCCACGCACCAACCAGTCACGTCCGCATGCAGGACATTTGCCTCATATCATTTCCATACCTAGTTATAGTAAACGCCGCTGGTCAATATGATAAGGTATTGTGAATAGCCACCCAGTAAATTAAGTAATCCACATAAAGTTTATTCCGTTCTCATAGAAATGATGATGTTTTTTCCCTTTTTGTGTGAGTCTTCTAGACTTTTCAATTCAATATTTCCTCAGATTTTTTCCTATTTGCAGCACCCGCTGGCTACCGGCCCTCGTGAGTTTCTAAGTTAACCGCCGCATCTAGAAGCATTAAGCGATTGTTTGGGGTGGGTGAAAGACTTAATCCAGGACTTCTGATTTGAAAACATCTGAATTTAAAACATCTGAATTGATAACTTGCTGTTCTTTTTTTTTCAAATTTATTTCACCTATCCCCTAGATGTTATTGTCGTTGACACCTCGAAATACTAAGAGAATCGTGTTCGCCGTCACGTGAAGCGGTCGCCCACTAAGGCTCATATAAACGGCGAGGGGAGGCAAAGCAATGCCAGGATTCTGAATGCACAATCGATACAATCGCTAACTTTTTGTTCAAAGCAAAAACGGTGAGAATTTTAGGAGCTTCAGAAAATAAAAATACAAAGTATAAAGAGATTTACTTTCAATTATTCAACCATCATCCACCATTTTACCTCAACCTTCATATTCCCATAACTTTTTACAACCGGCGCGCCCGGCCAATAATCCGGTGGTGGTTGCAAATTCATTGTGCGATAAAGCTTCTAAGTTCTGCCTGTACTGATTTTTGCGGCCTGCACATAAGCACGCTATTCCCCCATGAAATGCTACAGTGTACCATATCATGTTGTGTTCTCGTATCGCGATCAGGCAGGTTGTGATGGGCACATACAATTTACTTTGCGCATCAACAAAATTCCACATCCAAAACACCCATCTTTTCGATTTCAAATAAGTGATTGCTTGCGCAGATTCATGGCGGACGAAAACCCAACGGCGAAGCTCCAACTTCCTCGGCTTCGTGTTTCCTCGCATTCGCATAATGACATTTCCTATAATACTTTGCCCAATGTAAGCCACCGGACTGTGTCTTCTTCAACTTCTTTGTTGAGCACTCCGAGCAACAATATACGGCGTGTGCAGCAGCAAATGAACGCACAAGGCAGGCCCGTGATGGCAGCGATATCCCGCCCGAAACCACCCGATGTGTGTATTTCGGGAGTATCATCTACGGCAGCTGCTTCACGGAAACTACTAAACCTTCAACAACTGAAGAAAACACAAACCAGTTCTCGGCCCTTTGTATTGCGTAAACCGGCAACTTTGGAGAAATATGACTATTCTGTATTTGTGCACTCACACGAAGATTTAGATGCTGGTGAAACATATATTCCGCCATTAGTTAAAGACTCGCAAATCCGGGCATGGGAATCGGCCGAGAAAATCAGTTCTGAAATCATATTTGAAGATGATTCTGTGTCTCCCAACGATATCAATGGTACTTTCGAAGAAGGTAACGAAGAGAACAGTATAGACGAGGATTTCATTCCCGGTGATGACGGTGATAAGGACCATAGACCAAATCTTCTCACCTCCATTCCGCAGTACACGAAAGGTGAGCTCAAAGTCATACTTCAAAACTATGAAAAGCTACGAAATTGCACTTCTGCGCCCAATTACTACGATATCGAAGATTCTGAGAAAAAGGAGTTGTGGCTTTACCGCCAGCATCAGAACGTATCACAAGAGCGGGCGTTTACCGCAAACCATACGTTACTAGGAAAGCGCAAGGTGCAAGTCTTCCACAAAAAAGAGTTTCTTCATAAGCTTTTCGGCTACTCCAACAACATAAATCAGGAATGTATCACAAATAACACGTCGTACTCCGCGTGCGACAATGTCTTTAATGCGCAAAAGGCTTTCCACGAAGATAAGGAGGAGATCTTGGGGCTTTTGGCTGAAGACAAGGCTTTCGAAGAGGAGTTGAAAGTGGCGAAAGAAAATTTATTCTCCGCTATTGCAGATTCCGGGATGCCTTCTGCATCTCAAAAGAAAGTTTTTGACCAGCCAATGGATAATCTGGACTTACTCGACTTGACTAATTCCTGGCTCACATCTTCCTACGAGAAGCAAACAGGGGTTTTTGAAAGTGACGAAGGTACCGATATCGAGCCAGACGACCATCCTGAAGTGCTTGCATATACAATGGGTCTTTTGAAACAACACGTGAAGGATGCATACAATGAGTCTATCGAGACCTCTGTTTACTAGAATACCAGATACATGTTGTCTCTTTATTGAAAGGTATTAAACTTCTTTTTTTTTTACTTTCCTTTTTTGAATGAACTCAGAAACTTAAGTGATCGCCTACGCAATGATGTTCAAATAAGCCCGCTCTAGAATAATTCGGGGCAGTTGCGGTTGAGAAATAAAAGCAACCATGTTGTGAGCAAACCATACCAAAGTTAGCACATGTTGCATGCAAAGTGCGTGTACACTTTGGCTTCAGTCTTCAACTTACACTGGGCTTGCTAATTTAATTAATAGCAAGACATTTTTTTGGGAGATGGAAAGAGATTTCACGGTGGTTTTTTTTTTTAATTATTGCTTAAAGGTGAAAGCAAAAATACTGCATACTCCGGTTAAAATTCAGGGGCTATCAAGTGCCTTAAATTTGCTAAACACAACATGCAAGAGAAAAAATTACGGCATTTCCCTTTCGTTTGGTCCGTGTAGATCATGGATAAGGCGGTGAACGACCAGAAGCAAAATAAAGCCACATTAAAGGACAATTGGTTTGGTTAAGTGCCCACGCTGCAAACATCGCTTACTAAAGACGATGTTATGTGCAGTACATGGTCTCGGAGCATTCACTACAACCCGTTGCCCGCGGATTCCGACTACGGGCTAATGCTTGCTCTGTCCAAACACTTATTTCAAAGGCCATTAGGAAGACTCAATTCGATTGTGAGACACTTAAATATGGCGCCAGTTCAGGAAAATATCGCAAAGCACTACGACTACTTGGTCATTGGCGGAGGTTCAGGAGGTGTGGCCTCTGCCCGTCGTGCGGCTCTGTATGGAGCCAAGGTTCTTCTTGTGGAAAGCAAGTACAATCAGCTCGGAGGCACATGTGTGAATGTCGGATGTGTGCCCAAAAAGGTCATGTGGTATGCTGCTGACCTTGCTCATAAGAAAGAGCAATTGAAGGCATATGGCCTTGCTGATGAGAAATCACACGTGGAACACGGCGACTTTAACTGGGCACAGTTGAAGGAGAAGAGAGATGCTTATGTCAAGAGATTGAATGGCATTTATGACAGAAACTTGCAGAAAGAGAATGTTGAGTTTATTTTCGGTCGCGCAGCTTTCGCCAACGAGAACGGTGATGTCGAAGTCACACTTTCCGCCGACCAGGAGGTTCCATTCTTGTCCAAATCGTTCCAAAAGGACGAGAAGCTTCTTTTCTCCGCAGACAAGGTTCTTATTGCCACTGGTGGATACGCTGTCGTTCCTCCTTCTGTCGAAGGCTCGGAATTGGGCTCGACCTCCGACGGATTCTTTGAGTTGAAGGAACAACCCAAGTCCGTGGCTATTGTCGGTGTTGGATACATTGGTGTCGAGCTTGCGGGTGTTTTCCAAAGTCTTGGAACGAAAGTTAGCTTGATTGCTCGTGGTGATACCGTTTTGAGAGCTTTTGACGACATTATTCAAACAACCGTGACTGATCACTACGTGAACAAGTTGGGTGTCAACGTCGTGAAAAACTCTGGCAGTGTGACGAAGGTTGAAAAGGCTGGCGACAACAAGAAGAAGGTTTACTTGGGTAATGGTGAAGTCTTGGAAGTGGATGAGTTGATTTGGACTGTGGGCAGAAAAGCGTTGCTCGATATCGGATTGGAGAAAGTGGGCGTCGAGGTCAACTCTTCGGGTCACATTGTTGTAGACGAATACCAACAAACAGCCAACAACAAGATCTTTTCCTTGGGTGATGTTGTCGGCAACCACGAGTTGACCCCAGTGGCAATTGCCGCGGGTCGTAAGTTATCTAACAGATTGTTTTCTGGCCAGGAGGCTTTTGCCAAGGACAAGTTGGACTACACCAACATTCCATCGGTGGTCTTCTCGCACCCAGAAGCGGGCTCTATCGGTTTGACCAGCAAGCAGGCCGTGGAAAAATATGGTGAGGAGAACATCAAGATCTACAACAGCAAGTTCACTGGAATGTACTATGCAATGATGGATTCCGATGAGGACAAGGCCCCTACTGCCTACAGACTTATCTGTGCCGGGCCAGAGGAAAAAGTCGTCGGCTTACATATTGTTGGTGACGCCTCAGCCGAGATTTTGCAAGGTTTCGGTGTGGCAGTCAAGATGGGCGCCACCAAGAAGGACTTCGACAGTTGTGTAGCGATCCACCCAACCTCTGCTGAAGAGCTTGTCACCTTGAGATAAGTCAGCCAATGGAATTTTGCTAATGATATAGATTTGCTAAGTAACTTGCTATGTATAACCATTTGATAGACTCGAATCGATCAACGTCAGACTATCAGTTTCTTAAAGGGTGTGTACTAATTAAATATTCCCTTTGCCACCCTTAACTTGTGCTTATGATTCTCTTTCTCTCTATATTTTGTTTGTTTCTTCCCTTTTCTCACCCTTTTTGAATCCACCTAGTACCTAGCTTTCTTAGGCGGAGGTCCTCTTACGGGCGGTCTGGGCTTATCTCCGGGGCTCATTAGAAACATGGGTGCATTACGTAAAATGTCCGGAACACTGACGAAACGGATCATCGAGCCACGAACAAAAACCTGATTCATATATGAAGTTTCGCCCGTGAGGCCTTTTGTCCTTGTGACATCAGTTAACGAAAGATTCATATTATCTTCGTTCTCGATGAGCTTGCCTCTATAAGTATCGCCCGTGGTGAGCTCGAGGGAAATCACATGACCCTGCGCTTCATTTAGTAGACGTACGGGGATACCGGCCGACATTGTGATTATGGAAAATTTGGGTGTTTTAAGCGGAAATATATATGCTGTTTTTAATTGAAAATTATATTGATGAGTTTCAGGCCAAATTGAGGTGGTTCGTGTTGTTGTCGTGGTGTACGGGTGTGTGGAGGTGAGGCGTGTTGAAGATTAAAGAACTTCACTAATTAATAATCAGAACTTAAAAAAAATCTTTTGTTCTAGTTGATTTTAATAATTTTTGGGGACGTTTTTTATTAATTTCTCTTCCAAGGCTTCAACTATGCTGTGTATATTTTTTTGGGCTGGATCTCATGTTTAGAAGATTAGGTGCTGAGATTATGCGCGAAAGGTTTTAACATTTTTTGCAGCAATTAGTAAAAATCTAACAAATTTTTATTGGATAATTTTTTTTTACCTCTTATTTGATTAAAAGTTAATTATAAATTCTTCAAAGACTAGTGGCACTTAGTGACAGCAGCCCCATTTACTCCAGAAATTACCACTTCTCTCTCGTATATATTCAGCACCAGTCTCCTCGTTTAAAACCGACTGCGACTCGGAGACACTATTTTCACTTTTTGTATTATTTCCTCTCTTTTTATACGTGTATTTTTCATGGGAAAAATTTTGCATGGTTCGGAGAATTGCAGATATTTCACATTCCATTAGCTTGACAATACTTGCTTCGGGGCCCCAGTACCAATCCCGGCCCTGTAAACATGCGCACATTTCTCTCCAACGTTTAAGATTCCTCAGGAGCATTTCATTAAAATTCTCCGGGTCCATAATCAAATTCTCATCCTTGGCTTTTTTCAAAATTGCTAAGGAGTTCTCAAGCTCAAATTTGACACCATCTACCTCTCGGAAATGGTATGTGGGGGGCTCTGTCTCTTCTTCAATTCTTGCGAGCTTGTTAATGATAGATATATCTTTTGATATCGCAGTCTCATCCATTTTTTCCAACCTGAATATAGTCACCTGTAAAAGATTATTAAGAAGACGCTTCACTCTTTTACTGGGGGTCTCTAACGCTTTAAGCTGTGTCTTGACTTCATCGCAAATATCATGAAGTCTACTGTTTACAGCTTCGTATATGTTAAACCCTAGTGCAGCAGAATCGGAGATTTCCAACAAGCAGTCTCGAACAAAATGGAGCCGATCTGTTAAATACATTATGTTGAATCTCTGATTTCTTCTGACATTCAAATCTTCCAAGTTTTTGCTGTGCAACAATGCCCCTTCTGTCTCCTTAGTGGGAGTTTCGAAATCTTTATCATTTGAGCTCAGCAAAGATTCTGGCTGCTGGACAAGAGTCAACCTTTCAAGAGTCTGTTCGATTCTATCGAGATCTTCATCACTCACTTTGCATAAGGGTACTCCTGATGATAAATCTTGCGACTCGTCTTTTGAGGTTTCAAAACGCTTGTTTGCTGACTCGACTCCTGTTTCAAATCCACCAGGATGGAATCGATACCTTCTATGTGCTTCGAAAAGTTCCGCAAGATAAATTTCGATATCCATAAGGTTGGAACAAAGTGATTTTAGCCGCGCCTTTTGGGGCATTGGTGATGGCTCGGATGTATGGGAATCACTTATTCTGGAACTACTTCTGACTTCCAGGCCTCTGAGTCTAATTCCACATAACAATTCCAACAAATGAAACATGGTGTTGACTTTGTTGTAATAGTTTTTGACCTTTTCTCCCAAAACACTTTTTGTCTGGCTCATTACAAAAACAGCCTGTGCTAACCGAGCAAATTCGGTATTGATTTTTGGGTAGTCTTCGACAAAATTTTCAAAGTTGGGCTGATCACTGCACACGTAGTATTTCAAGGTACAGTGGAAAGAGAGAAGTGAGTCTCTAACCTTATTAATTTCCTGTATGAATTCACTGTAGGGTAACTTTCTAGCTAATTCTGGGTCTTCGTCAAAATTGTATATTTTGTGTAAGCCCGAAAACAACTGTACTCGAGGATCGTTATTTTCATCACCATAAGACTTTGTAGGTTTTGGTAAAGAGAGTTCTGGTGGGCACACATACCCTCTGTTCAAACTTGAGCTCTCTGTCATCAGCCTTTGTTCGAGATCTGCTTGAACGACATTGGAAGAAGACTTCTTGAATTCTGTTCCGTGATGTGACTTTAGAGAGTGATTTCGGGGCTCACTCACATTCAACCCACTCAAAGCAGTCACGGCCATTAAGAAGAATAAGAAACCAAAAAGCGATCTCATTTTTAATGGGAAAAGCACCTTGAACATTAATCTTTGAGGGAACCCGACCTTTCAAATTTGGAGTTTGACAAGCAGAGAACCCCTTTTTTTGTTGCTATTCTTCGAGTATTTATGGCAAAAATCTAATCTATAACGCTAGTTGGGGCTACCTTAGTCGGACGCAGATCATGATTTGGGGAACAATGCAACTTGAGTCCTGAAAAATTTACAATAAACATTCATTTGTTTTTCATTTAAAGATGGAAAATCAAGCCTGAGGTTCAGCTCTTTTAGTTGCTTCAGGCGAGACACCAAAAGAAGAGAAATTTCACGATACTTTCCAGTCCCAAAACGTTCATTACGCAGAGAGCCAATATTCCAGACACTAGAAAACTGAAAATACATTTAGCTGTTCTAGAAAAACAATATACAATGTTTTATTCATTGTTCGAGTCATGCCTAGCAGTTTAGATATGGCCTCCACCAAATCATAAGAATAGACAGATTTCAGAAATAGTATCACTACAGAATTTTTCCTCAGCTGACACAAACATTTCTAAATTGAATTTGACCGGAACTGAAAGAAAAAAGCTCACCGCATTGATCTCTCCAGTTAATTCAACGAGCCAAAAAGGGCTTTCCTTCTTGGCTGGTCCCGCACCACGATTAATACGAATCCTTCTCTCAGAGAGGCTCATATCGGCCAAGGTTTACAAGCTTTTTTCTTGGACTTATAATGACGTAAATTAAAAACAAGGTCAAAATTCTTTTGCTTTCATTTCTTTTTGTTTTTTGTTTTGTTCGAGGACTATTATATGCATAAGAAAAAAGTACAATCATTCATGGACGGATAACAATACTCAAGGAAAGCCAACTCCTTCTTGCAACAATTCGATACCAATTATTGAGCAATTTATGTTGACAGAAGCTATCATACAAACTAAAATTTTTTAAAAAAAAAGAAAGAAAAAAAATCACTCCTCTATTGGGTACTCTTAAGTCAACAAAATGAAAGCTGCTCTGGTTTCACTTAAAACCAGGGCCAGGTCATGGATCGCATCGCCTGAGAAATCCGGCTAAGGTGTAATAAATACCTGAACAATTTACATACGAATCACTTAAAGAAGACTCTTTATTTTCTACAAACCATGGACCAACTTGCGAAAAAATAAAACTGCAAGTATGAATGAAACACTATGAATGAAAAAAACCTCGGAAAGCCCCGAGGCTTTGGTGTGTATATTAACAGCAGCAAAGATGGGGTCCACGGACGGACCCGTGCACCACCTCGTATCTATGTTTTTCTAGATCTTTTGGTGGCAGTAGAATAAAGAGAACAATACCTACTCATTATTCCATAGGATTCTATTATCCACTTTCATCTTTTTATTTATTAATTTTGTAGATTGTAGGAAATTCTTCGTGCCCTATTTTTCTCTTTTATTTTGTTTTAGAAGGGAAGAAAAAAAAAAATCTCATAATGCTTGGCCAAAGCTGTCTGCACGCACCGTTTCTTAATGCGGGGAGCTTCCCCGAGCCGAGCATCGGGTCTGGGATATTTGTAGGTTTTTCCGCAGATATCGGTGCTTGCAAAGGTGGCTTTTACGCTGATATCGGGTCCGATCTAAACCGCTAGTTTTTTCTTTTTCTTTTGTAATCTGCTTTTGAAAAAAATTCCTATTAACAACAATCACGAATAATCAAAAAAAAAAAAAAAAAATCAGAGGAAGTTATAAAAAAAAACTCCCCAAGTGCCACCAAATTAGTTGTGTTTCGCGTCCTCTTTCCCTAGAAAGTGCCTTCGCGACCCAGACATTACTAAGAAATCAGCCTAACTTTTCACACCTCCAAAAGTATACCGGTACGGTTTGGAAGCCCAAAACCCTTGCGGGTGTATAAATATATATAAAAATTATTAAAACAAAGTTGACATATTCGTTTTCTCGCTGCTTGTGCTTCGTGAAATCGCAGGATAAGTGTACCTGATAGAACCACAGCAGAATCTTTAAGGGAATCAAAAACCCACTGATTCAGGTCACAAACTACACGACGAGAAGAAAAAAAGGAGAAAAAACTGGAGTAACTTGCGTTATTATAAACCCTCAAAACTCGGAAATTTGGGCATGATTGTGGCAGAAGAAAAGAGCAAACGGCCTCGCACTCGTGCACCGGTCTCGTGTCTCAATTGCAAGAAGCGTAAAGTGCGCTGCGATAAAGGAAGACCTTGTTCTGGGTGTGTGAAGAACAATGTGGGCCATCTTTGCGTATATGTGGACCCCAAATGGGCAGATACACTGAAGAAAGTGGCGGAAAATGGGGTACTAGAAAACACGCAAAACGCGGGCCAAAAACACGATGCTTTGCTCGCAGATTTACAGCACAAATCCGAGGCCCAGGAACGAGAGATTCAGTGTCTTCGTGCCAGGCTAGCACACGCCAGTTCAGGGGCCCAAGCTGGCGGAGCAAACCCGAAAATCAAGAGCGAAGCTGGTTCCATAAATACACTAGAATCAGTCCTCAGCAATACGCATGGTGGAAACACGAAACTGCCGCTTGTTGAACTTATGCTGCAAGTATCGCAAAAGCACTTACCTATAACGATATTGGCCAAACTTAGTGGACGCACGCGAGAGTCAAAACCAGCGATTTTGAACGATAATTTCTTTACTATGACGGGATTCAAGCTGAATGAGGCAAAAGAGAAACCTCCATTTATCTCGCCCACTTCGCTATATTCATGGCTCAATATAGTAAAAGTCGATCCTCAGCTTACGGCACTTTGGTTTCGAATCACAAGTCTTCAGAAAACATACCATATTTATAAAACGTCGCTTCTCAAAAATAGGCCTTCCTTACCAGCTATCGTACCCCATAGTGAAGCTGATGATGCTGTTGAAAATGCCAGTCGCGCAGGCCACAAGTGCCCCGTTGTTGCATGTGAATTTAATCTCATGCTAGAAGAATCAGATTCGCCACCTCTGCCTGTGCCTGTGCCTGTACACCATTCTTCTTGTCCGGTGAAAGCTGAAAAGCTCAATTTGCATGGCGAAACGCGAGGTGAGGACTCTTTGGAAATCTTGGGCTCGATCCAGAGTCTTTGGGCGGCAATTCTAGGTTCTACAGGAAACTCTCATGTTTTGGATCATGCACAGCTCACGTTGTTGGTGGACCAATATATGGATGAAACACAAAATCTGCATACTACATCTTTTGGATCGAGTCATCTCCTCCGTCTTTTCCGATCAGAAATTCTTTCGCTATTCTCAAAGAATGGCACTCAGGCCCGCCTAGAAGTAGGTCCATTCTCGCCAACCATGTCGGATTCCGAGGTTTTGAGCCTGCTTCGCGTAAAGGCACTTTATATGCTGATGCTTGCTATAATTATAGAGGAGTCGCTTGCATATCTGGGTAACGGCTTGCGTATAAGTACAGACGCCTCCTCGGACATATATGTCCGTGTGCTAGATCTTGTCAACTCGATGTTTAATTCTAAAGATGCTGTTTCCGAGTTTGAGGCTCTGATGGCTGCTTTCGCGTTATTGATAGGTGTGCTTAATAGACTCACATCATTTTATGAGACATCCATGCCCTCTATCGATGTGCGAGAATCGTTTACGAATGTTTTCGGAATTCTTCTTGATTATGTCTATAAAAATGACGGCCATGTGCTCAGGATTTGGTGCGATCCTGGACTGGTGAGCTGTGAAACATCAGATTCCAAATCGCAAATTGGTATTGTGCTCTGTGGCCTTTGGGCGGATTTCCTCCGTCTCGTCAATAACGCAACTTTGAATTTAGTACCGCTTCTTCGGCATAGTGCACATATTGATACACTAATGGACCGTGTTTTGGTAAAAGCTTCTGCTATTGCTGCTTCTCACACACATCTAGCATTTTTGGAGAAAGTCGAGAAAATTGCTCCGAGTCCTCAACTAGTCAGTCTTCATGCGTCAATTCAAATCCAACATTTAGTTTGCCAGCTGACAATTTTGCTCAGAAGTGGAATCAAGGGCGATGTTTTTGAACGCAGTGTGGGACTAGCAGACTTACTGCGAATCATCAGTGAATTGGCAGAAATGAAAGAAGATACAAAGGTAAACTGCCTCAGTCAGGTCCGGCGATTTGAGGCTAGTATTATCTTACAATACTTGAGTGTTTACTTCTCGGTGGTGGTGTTTCTTCAGTTTGAAGAGAATGGTGAATTTGAATTCGTGGCTCGTTTAATGCCCATGCTTTTCGATGCCTTTATCGAAATGGCCCAGTTTATGCAACAAAAAAGTTTGGAATATGCCGAAACTCCAAGTTCAAAATACATGTGGGCAGTGATGGCAGAAAACTTGGCCCGTGTATCCCATCTCATCGCGGGACTTCTTATTCGATTTAAGCCAGATACAGCAAATCCCGATGCAAGCGTTTTGGCTTATACGATGAAACTGGGTATTCTGGCCACGTCCATAAAAATGCCGTTATCCCGTAAGGAGGATGTTTTGCGTGAGGCCGATCGTACGGTAGACGTTTTCGAGAAAATGATGGGAGAAACCCTTTCTCGGCCCCGCACCAAGATCTGGAAGTTCTACCAAACTTTTCTTCGCAACTCACATAAAATGAACTCAGCGTCCTATGCTCAGGTCCATGCAGATGCACTAGGCGCAGGCCGTCTTTTGGATAAGTGTCCGATAATGTCCAGCAGCAACTATGAGGTTTCGGCTACGCGCATGGAAATAGGCCGGTGTCCTGTATTCCATTCATCAGACACAGGGAAAGTGCATGAACCAAGGTCTGGTGCTTGTCCTGTTGCCGGTATAGGTTCTGGGTTTGGTGCTTTAATGGCGCCACGGGGATTAAAGCCCGAGCCAGTGGCAGAAACCAATAAGTGCCCTTTCGGCCATGGAACACTGCTGGGCACAACAGAATCTGGCGAAAACTTGCGCAAGAGAAAGCGGCCACTTACTGAAAGTATCGAGTCTTTGATGGAAGAGCCGCGCAGAAATGGCCTGGGCCTTCTTTTGGGCCGTCTTTCCAAATACACTCCTCCACTTTGTGTGCCTACACCTTCTCCAGTGCCTCTACCACAGGCCCCTCAGCTTCAGCCTATTGCTTCAATGGCCCCTTCAACGCTGGTGGATCACTTTTCGCTGGCGCCGTTTGTCGATATGGATTGGGATAGTTTGCCCAACTTCAATTTCGATATGATGGAGGACGAAGCACTTATGGGTCAGCTCAATAGCGGAGACTTTAATAATCCTTTGATCGAGGGCTTGTTCCAGTGAATGGTTTCGACGGGCTATGTATTAGTTGACTGTTTCTCTTTAGTCATGTTTAGAACTCAATTTAGAATAATTAAGGACTAGTAGTTGCGAGAGAATGGCTTTCCAGCCCCTTGCTCTTAGATACATTCATAAAAGCATTTTTTCATCGAGTGCTCTTAAAATTGGAACTCTTCTTTTGGTAAGGCGTAATTTAGTGAAATAAACAGCGGCAGATTTTTATTAACCACAACGCCAATGCTTTTGTAGAATCTCACCAACGTCAAATTCGCCTTTTTTCTTTTTTTGTTTTTTTGTTTTTTTGGCAGCTGGAGGAAGAGTACAATAAAGTAGCTTTAAAATATACATACCCAATCAAAACTACTTGCGATTAACTGTGGTAAAATAATTTGCTATCTTTTCTACACGAGCGGCAAAAGGCTACAGCATTGAAGTTTTTGAGACATGAGTAATGCAGCTTTGAAGTACCACCCGATTTTTTTTTTCTTTTAATCTCTTTCAGAAGAGTCTGAGCTGATGATTGCAAGGCTTTTGTATCTTCTACACAAGAATAGTTGGACCTCCACGAATTTGTGCTGTAGTGTAACATAAACACACTCTTATAGTTGTGTAGGTGTAGAGACAACAAAGCATAGTATCGATCAATAACGTGCCCTCTCGTAGTTTTTTTTCCTCTCTATTTTCTTTCATTTATATCGTATTTTGTGTTTTGGAAGAAACGTCCCATTTCGA
The DNA here is from genome assembly GCA_030573015.1 of Metschnikowia peoriensis. Taxonomy (NCBI): domain Eukaryota; kingdom Fungi; phylum Ascomycota; class Pichiomycetes; order Serinales; family Metschnikowiaceae; genus Metschnikowia; species Metschnikowia peoriensis. Next base: position 27,921 of record JAJMCO010000099.1, on the reverse strand, counting down.
AACATTTTTGGACATTAAGACCCCTTGAAACCCCTCTTATATTCGTTGTTAGTTTCTGCCCAGTGTACACATGCTGCAACAGTCGTCGTAAACTGCAACAAAAGAATAACAAGCCTCCGTTGATTGCAAAAAAAAAAAAAAAAAAAAAAAAAAAAAAAAAAAGAGCATGGGTCGTCCGTCACAGATTTAAGAGATCCCTAAAAAACAGGAAAAGGAAGGATTGTTGAGGAAGTAGATTCATAATTTTTTTTCTTTCTTTTCTTTTGACTATACTTTTCCTAGATTCCAAATTTAGAGGTAGAAAATCTCTGCCGTTTTCAATCACTTTGCATGTGGTGAAATATAGAGTCTCGGAAAGACCGCGTAGAGCTCATGAGAATTTCGAAGCGTCTTCAGTGACCAATTTTCTGGTTACACCTCTTCAATAATTTCTGATATGGCCCGTATTTCTGAGTATATCAATGACTAATAAATGGTCATAAATTTAGAGGGAATTACTCTAACCTTACACATGTTTTGATCTTTCAATTTTTAACCAAAAAGAACTTATGCATTGAAGGTCGCCTATTTTGCGCACGGGCTAAATTCTGACATTTTCACTGCAGTTCAACAATAAAAGCTAAGCAGAGTACTAGAGACAAAGAAGAAAAAAACCCTTTTTTTTTTCTGGTACAAATGCAGCTTCTCTATTTAACTGATCAATCTTAGAAAATAATCATACAACTATGTATTATCAAAATGCCTCTTGTCTAGAGATCACGTGTGCACGCACGGGCGTCGAGGCGTCGAGGCATCAAGTGCGCACTTGGGCTGCGGACTATATCATAAATCCGGTGCAAATAGCAACTACATCTGGGCAAAGGCAGCACTGAAAACACTCTGTTCGAGTTTAAACATAGCATATTCGCTAGCAAAGCACTTTTGAATCCCAAAAAAGACATTTTTGGCGCTGTGCTTGTTTTTCAAGAATGTTTTCCAGCGTTTTGAGGTGCGGTGCACGTTTCCCCCGCAGTCGGCCATTTAGCACGGCTTCAACGGCACCTAAACCTGTCAGAAAGTGGCCCAAATTCGCTCTTTTTGTGCCTGTAGCAGGAACTGTGCTCTACTTTTCTAATGATACTGTTCATGACGGCGTGAGGCACGTTGCAGATACAGCAGGGCGCGTTTCAGTGGTTGCCGTGGCCACTATCCAGTGTTTCCAAATCTACCGCAAGACTTTGGCGGCAGATTTCGAAGGAGATGAAACCAAACGTAATCAGGCACTTTCAGAAGCCCATCTGCGTGCATCTCTCATCACCTTGCGTGCACTCGAGAAGAATGGTGGCATATACATCAAATTAGGCCAACACATCTCAGCATTAACATATCTCTTACCCCGTGAATGGACCGACACAATGACGCCGCTCCAGGACCAGTGCCCGCGGTCGCTGCTTGAGGAAATCGAGCAAATGTTCGTCAAGGATATGGGTGTACCGCTTTCGCAGTACTTCAGTGAATTTGATCCGGAACCCGTAGGCGTGGCTTCATTGGCACAGGTGCATATAGCAACGGTAAGAAAAACGGGCCAAAAAGTCGCCGTTAAAGTGCAGCACCCGCTGCTTGCACGTTTTGTGCCGTTGGACGTTTATATGACGCAAACAGTGTTTCTGCTCATGCACAAGGTGTTTCCTGAATATCCAATGGCCTGGTTAGGCGACGAGCTTCAGGCATCGATTTATGTTGAACTTGACTTTACCACCGAAGCGGCAAATGCCCAGAAAACCGCCGAGCAGTTTGCCGGGCTTGCGCTGTTGACAGCACTCCGAGTGCCGCGGATTGTTTCTGCAGAAAAACGCATTCTTATCATGGAGTACGTGGCAGGCGCTCGTCTCGATAATTTGCAGTACTTGGAAAAACACAATATCAATACGGGCGAGGTATCGACGTGCCTTGCGCATATCTTCAACACCATGATTTTCCTGCCAGGGTACGGGCTTCATTGTGACCCTCATTTAGGCAATTTGGCCATTCGAGCTGTGGCTCCAGGAACCAGTGCCTCGGGCCACAACTTCGAAATTGTGCTTTATGACCACGGTTTGTACCGGTACATCCCCAGACAAATGCAACGGGACTATGCGCATTTCTGGCTTGCAATCTTAGATAATGATGTGCCCAGCATGAAGAAATACGCCGAGCGGTTTGCCGGAATCCAGGGCGAACAAAAATTCAAGATTTTTGCCTCTGCCATCACCGGCCGGGAGGCAGATACCGCACTCAACTATGACATTTCCAAGGCACGCGACGATGATGAAATGTTGCGCATGCAAAGCCTGCTTCTGGCGCAGGAAGGTGTGCTTGAAGACTTGATGATGATTTTGGCCAGCATGCCACGCATGGTGTTGTTGATTCTCAAAACAAATGACCTTACACGTAATCTTGACGAGACGCTTAATCATCCATTAGGGCCTGAACGTACGTTTTTGATTTTGGCCAACTATTGTGCCAAAGTTGTTTACGACGAAGCCGTGGAAACCAGTCGCAAGATTTATAGTGCCTACTCATTTGGCCGTTTACGTCTGCGCTTGAGTGCATGGATCACTTACCAAAAGCGGCTTGGTTCCCTCTATTTCTACGACGTGCTCATGTTTTTCAGAAACTTGGCAACTTCACGCTCTTAGCCCATCTTTTTTTATAGAGTGTTTTATGTATATATTTATCTATTCGCCTTTGATATGAAAAGTTTGCTTCTAGTAGGATTTGAGTTTTCACTCTTCATCTCGACCTGAAAAATTTTGCCATTTGCTAACACTTGGTGTGACTTATGGATTAATCTAAACATCAAGGTGAGTTCAATTGGCATTGCAGTATAGCAAAACATCTCGATATATTCCTTGACAAAGATATTAATGCAAGCATATGACCCTTAATGCACTTGGAATAAAAACCCCCTTCCAAAACATGAACACAAGTATACTCTGGCCAATTTTTTTTTTTTTAGTTATTTTGCCTGATCTTGTCCAACAAATCGTTGATTTTAGGCCCCATAACCGGTTGTCCGCGCTTCGTACGCTGGGATAGACTGAGTTTCTTCTTTTCGCGTTCTTTCTTACTCTGTTCAAGCTTTTGTCTACGTTCCTGAACTCTTCGAAGCTCGTCCTCACGTTTTTGCTCCTTTCTTTCGCGGGCCAACTGCGCTCTTTCGGCGAAATTCAATTGTTTTCTGCGCGGAGGAGCAGCAGCAGCACGCACGGGCTTTTCACGTGGTTTGGGAACATCTTTTTGTGGCGGAAGTGGAGCTCCATGACGCTTTCTTCCGGTACTTTCAGTCAGTTCATTAGCATTTTCAGTGCCAGAATTGGATTCAACTTCAGATCCGGACTCGGCCTCAGATTCCGAAGCAGGTGCAGAATCTTGTACATGTTTTTGGTTTATGACATCGTCAGTTTGAGCAGAAGCAGACTCGGTAAGTTCCTGGCCAGCTGGAACACCTTCTTTTTCCAAAAGCTTGAAATAATTTTTCCGCAACCGAGCCCGGTGAACCAAGGACCGCTTGATTTCCTGGTTTTTGTAATCACGAAGGTCCTTATGGAGTTTCTTTCCTTTGAACGGCTTTCTTTTTTCTTGAGCCATGTTTACTTATTTGTTGTTTGTTTAATTTCACGTGGAAAAAAAAAAAAAAAAAAAAAAATGACTGAATACTGTACTAGTCTCATTTCCGTGGAGAAGTTGGTGATGGGCATCGCTGCGGGGTGTGCATATATACACGGATTTAATCGCAATAATGGCCGCAAATCCCGAGACTCGTGTGGGCAAAATATCGTTATTATTTATAGGAATTGGTTAAATGAGAGTAGAGTGTAGTTTATATTCAAAAGGGAAAAGTGATGAGTAGAAAAACGAAGAAAATAAGTGTGATATATCTATTGTTGGTGTTCCCCTTTCCAACAATCGCGCCCCAGTGATGTTCTTTTCTTCCCATAATAAAGGCATACTTATATCGCCATTTAGATAGTTCGGTCTTATTTTCTTCTTTTTGAATAGATCTTTCAATATGCAAAATCTTTAATTGACTTGGAGAAGGTTCTGCAAGATAAACTTTGTCTTTCTTTATTGATTATCACGCCCAGTAGGTCACGTGACCGACTCCACGTGTGTGGGATCCACATTTGAGCTTTGCAACCAGTTCGAGTCACGTCAATCAATCATTGAAAGAGGTTATTATCGATTTTGGGATAAATTTCTTATGATATTTCTTTTCAAGAAAGGGTTCTTCAGACGTCGTGATGAAGTGTGATTTATAGCTGGAAGAGAGATATTTTAAAGACGTGATCGGTTATTATAATCCACTTTTTGAAATAGATCTCGCGATTTCAAGATTTTCGTGAATGTACAAGTGACTTTCATAATTCAGCAAGCGACGTTCACAAAAAAACAATTAGTAGAGTAAATCCAGAAATTTCCAATCTTTAGCCAAAGAAAAAGAAGATTCGATTAGAAGATGAATTGTGGTTGATTTTTTAGTGAAAAGTAATCTTTATCCATTAACACCCGTGCACCACACACACACCCCAGATCAATCTAATTCAAGAAGTTGAGTATTAATTATGACTTTGATTTTCCAAACACCATAATGCTGGAAGGAGTATACCATAAATTGCCCCTGGCGGGTAATGAAGAGCATGGAATTGAGCGGAAATTCCCGGAGGAGTCACGTGCACTTGATGAAGAAACTTCACTGTCTCAAGCAGCAGCAACAGCAGACGACGAGTTTGAAGATTTGGAGGTGGGTGATAACGAAAATCCGGCGGAGGTTGGCGGAACGTCGAGTATGCGTATGGCATTCATGAATATGGCCAATTCAATTCTAGGGGCGGGAATCATCGGCCAGCCGCTTGCCATGAAAAACCTGGGGCTTGTAGGTGGAATATTGGTGATGCTAGGCTTAACTTTTCTTATTGACTGGACTCTTCGATTAATCATCCTTAATGCCGAGCTTTCACACACACGGCTGTATCAGGATACTGCCAGTTTCTGTTATGGACGCGCAGGCCGCATTTTGCTTTTGGCCACGATCAGCTCGTTTGCTTATGGCGGGTGCATGGCGTTTTGTATTATTATTGGCGATACAATTCCACACGTACTAAAGCTGATGCTTCCACGTGCAATCACCAATGTAGAAACCTCGGTGATCGGGTGGCTTTTCGAGCGAAACGTCATTATTGTGATATTCACCACTTGCATTTCATACCCACTCTCGTTAAATCGCGATATCTCGAAATTGGCCAAAGCTCTGGGCTTTGCACTCGTGGGCATGGCAATAATTGTTGTGATCACTGTAGTGCGTGGACCCTCCGTGGACCAGCTGTTGAAAGCGCCGCTTACTCTGCTGGAAAAATTCATCAATAAGAACCTTTTCCAAGGAATCTCGGTGATTTCATTTGCACTTGTATGTCACCATAACACGCTCTTCATCTACCAGCTGATGAAAAACGCCAGCACTCGCAAATTCGCCACCTTGACCCATTGGGCATGTGGCGTATCTTTATGCTTTTGCCTCCTCATGGGCGTACCGGGCCTACTTAATTTCGGACATAATATCAAGGGAAACATTTTGAACAATTTTCGCAGCGACGATGCATGGATCAACGTGGCACGGTTCTGTTTTGGCCTCAATATGCTTACGACTTTCCCGCTCGAGATTTTCGTGGTGAGAGATGTATTGAAAGATATTGTGTTGTCAAAAACTCTGGTCCTGAATGGGGAGGCGAGCACTGCACATTTGGAACTCTCTAGAAAACAGCATTTCATCATCACGACAGTATTGGTGTTTTCATCGATGCTGGTGTCGCTCTTCACATGCAATTTGGGTATGATTCTTGAACTCATTGGCGCCACCTCCGCTTCTCTAATGGCTTACATCATCCCACCACTTTGTTTTCTCAAGCTTTCATGGGACAATTTCGACTCAAAGTCCTCTACACGCGACGAAAAACTACGTTTCTTCTTCTACAAAGCACTTCCAACTATTTCTTGTACTTTGTTTGGCTTTGCTGTCATGATCATCAGTTCCTATATGACTATTAGCGACAATTTGAAGAACACCGGCAGCGACTCCCATTGCGTGGAGTAATTCTTCTTTAACTACCCTACTTAGACCGTTCATTCGTCATCACTTTCATCAATAATAACTCTCCGCTTTCTCGGCATACTTTCTGCAGCCTCTTCTTCTTGTATTTCATTATCAGCATCATTCATCTTTTCCGACTGATCTTCTTGCAGCAAATTCTCCGTCCTCAGCAGATCATCATCAGACTCCAGCAGATCACTCTCAGATTCCAGCAGATCAGTAAATGGACCCATGCTCGCCTTCAAAGCTTGGGCTGGCTGATCAAGAGGATTCTTGTTGGAGATTTCTTCATTGTCCAGTTCATTCACGAACAATTCTGAAGCCTTCTTGACTGCCTCATTAACCTGATCTCCACTTTTGGAGTTAAGGATGGCACTCCAGGACTCCTTGAACATTTGAAGCTGTTCCTTACTAGAAATACCGCCCGTCAGAGCAATTAACTGCCGGAGCTTTTCTTCGTTATTGAAAAATTCTTTGTTACGCTCGTCATCAGACTCGTCGTCCGAGTCATGGACCAAAGCCGCGGACTTTTTACTTGATTCATCATCTTGAGAAACTTCCAGTGGCAAGGCCAACAAAGCTTTCCGGGCGCGATCTCTTTTTTGAACGCTCTTGAGACCAGAACCTTTTTTGGCCCAATGTGGGGCCCGGCGTCTGCGGCGATCAGTGAAAAAAAGCGCAAGGCCTTCCTCATCAGGGTCCGACATCTCAGAAGCACTTTCCACGTATCTTTCTCTACGCTTTCTTATTTTTTGCTCGTCTAGAAATTCTTCATCCGATGAGGACATTTCATCCTCGGTATCCACCTGTCTTCTGCGCTTTTTGGTGGTCTTTTCAGCTCGGGCCACTTCGTCGTCGGAATTGGCTGGTGAAGGAGGTTCCATAAAGTCGTCATCTGCGTAAAATTGAGAACTGACGGTTTCATCATACTCACGTCTCTTCGCCAAGCCAATGACCTTGTGGATAAGTTTTTCATCGAGGCCAAGCTCTTCGGCCTTATTCTCATCAAAAGCTTTGCCCGCACGAATATCAGCGAGCGACTCCACGCCAAAATCAAGCTGTTCTTTTGATAAGATTGTGCGCTGGATTTGATCCAAGAATGGTTCAATATCTCCAACTCCAGCCTCATGTAAATCGATCCACTTATTTAACAATCCTCTTGCCTCTTCCAAGGAGTGGACCGAAACCGATTCATGTAACGTAGTGTCATCGTTTTGAAGGTATGGCAACCCGAAACCTAACGTTTCAAGAAGTAATCTGAGATGGGGCTCTGAGATCAAAAGACGCCTATTTCCGAGATTAAGCTTAAGCATCACCACATCACCCAGTGGGGTTTCTGCATTCACAATCCTCTGTAACTCAGAAGAGAAAAATTTAAGGAAATTCGTGGTGTTTTTCTTTTTGGAAAGAATATAGACCAAAATTCCGATTTTTTCATCGAGCGATTTTTCGTCATCAATAAATTGCAAAAGTGGAGCAGCACGTGGCTGGACAGCAGTCTCATCGAAGTAGCTACTCTTGCCACGGTCACTCGAAGTAGTCTTTTTCTTGCTCACTTCATGGTGAATTTCCAAGTCTCCAGTACTCAAGTATCCCTTCATCTCGGCGTTCTCCAAGCGAGGGAAGAGCAACTCAATGGCCATGGGGAATCTATCCAAGGCGGGTTTGAACTTTTTCATAAAGTAAACGATGAAGTCATCAACATGACGACGGTTTGGAGAAGATCGTGGAAGATACACCTGGAGCTTATACAAAAGCATCATAAAGTCAAGTCTAAACAAGGACGAGAAATCCTTACGGACCACGAAAAGACGATGGAAAAAGGATAATCCGCGCTTGATTTCTTCGGTGGAAAGGTCTTCATACTTGGACAAGTACTCGATATGCGTGGATATGGTGTCTGGGTGAAAAAATTTGACCTCGGTATTCTTGAGATCCAACTTCCGCTCCTGAGTGATATAGCGAATTTCATCGTCGTTGTCTTCTTCATCTGATCCTTTGTCAATCAAATGTAAATGTTCTCTGTCCATTTCCTGGTTAAGATTGGCCCTTGCAGCAATCTTTCTCATTTTTCTTCTTGTTTTGATGAACAAATGTACATCCTCATTAGCCAAGGACTCAAAACTCTTGAGAAGGATATGAACCACTGACACCACAACGCCAAGGTACTCGGGGGAATGTTTGGCCGCGGTCTTGGGGATGTTCACGCACATGTCCAAGAAATGTTTTTGGGAAAACAACTTGCGTATGATACCTTCGGCAAGCTCACGATCTTCATTGATATCTTCTTCCGACGCAAGGTCAATTTCTTGCTGTGTGCGCTTCTTGTTGAAAATGGTGTTGGAAATCAAGAGCATTTCGCGGAAGCACACCATTGCCACATGTAACGAATCGTAGTCTTTGGCCTCAAAAGACGAGCGAAAGTATGAAATTAAAAGAATAAAGTTCACTTCACTTAAAGCTGCACCAACAGACCCGTAATCTAATCCATCTTCGTCGTCACCTGGGATTCTACTTTGGTCTTGATAACTCTGTGTGCGTTCTCGCTTATACCGGAAAAACCATGCAATAGTATTAAAGTATGATGCAAGTTCTGTGGGGTCAATCGCATCGAGAATCCCGCGTCGGCCCAAATCACGGTCATTTGCGATATTCGTCAAGTGACGCCCAACAAAAACAAGCAAGTTGTTGAAAGAGCCACTAGCAAGCAATTGGTTGATGAACTGTGAAAGGGTATGTGCCAGTTTTGTGCCCAAAAAGACCGTTGGTTTTTTCGCATAAGTGTTCGAATCGTACTTGAAAGTAGATGGCTTATGCCAGTTTTTGGTGCCGTCCAATTTTTGTAACGTATCGTAGGTACTGGCGAGCGCCTTTTGGCCCGATACCGCATAGTAGGATGCATTGCTGGAATTACGAATCGAGAGAAGGGTTCCGAAACGGCCATGGCGTGTGGAGATCGAGTTTGTTGCCTGCCGCTTGCGACGTGACTCCTCGCCAAGAAGGTCCTGAAGATCCATGCCTGCCACTGAAGACGCAGGAGGTACACTGGTGATGTTGTTATTGTTATTGTTATTGATAGTATCTTCTTCCTCCCCACCATTGGGCTTGAAAGGAACAAGTTCTTCTGTACGAACGCCACGGGTTAGTAACGCAATGCATTCCATGGCCAAAAGGCCAAACGCTTCATCATTGAGGTTAGCCAGCACAGAATGTGCCACTGAATTGAGGAAAAGTAATACGTTGTTGCGTTCAAACGCCAGAATAACTGCAGGAAGCGCAATTTCGTCGGCACCAATGCCTCGTGGAAGCGGGTTTCCATTTGCCACAGCCTTCGGGCCTTTTGTTACGGGAAGAGGCTCGATGTAGAGCACATTACGGATGAAAAACAAAACGAGCCGCAAGATGGCAGTGTCCCGAGGCTCACGCTCGTCATGTGGCACGCGCAACGCACCAAGCCCCAACCGCAATACCGCCTTAAGCGTTTTGCCCTGGCGGTACGAGAGAATATGGTGTTTGTACACGAGTTGAGCACGCCGTGTGCTAGTCTTTTCAGCATAATCTTTGAGCAATGTGTTTTTGTTGACGTCGGTGGGCCACGTGAGCAACACCAAAAGCTCTAAGCATGCGAGTCTCACCTTTTCGATCGTGCGCAGTGGGTTTGATGGCTTGTCCCACTGACAAAGAATCACGGTCAAGTCGTTCTTTACCAAATCGCAGTCCGCACATGCTAGCGCCACGGCAAACGTGCCGTTTTTTTCATCCACTGCACGAAGCCACCTTTTCAAGTCTTTCAAGCACGCCAACGCGTCATGGCCAAGCTTATACTCATTTTTCTCCGACGAATGGTCGGGACCGCCTAGTGCAGACACAAGAATGGAGATGTGAGCACGTAGGAGCCGTGCGGTTTCCGGAACCCCACCTTGTGCGTTTGTGCTTAGTTGTCTGATTTTGTGCATCGCTTCAGTTTCGGGTTTTTCCTGGATTTCTGTGATTTCAGCGGAGTTTGCTGATTTTGGTGCTCGCATTTCCCCAGTTTCGCCCATTGCAGGCGCATCATCATCCACCACTATAAAGTCTGCAAGATCCTCATCATCAGCGTAATCCTCATATTGCGACATTTTCGAAGGACTTTGTGTGATTTTTTCTTATCTAGTTTTTTGCGTTGAACGTGTATTTTGTGAATTGGAGTATTACCTTTTTTTTTCGTTCTTCCTTTAGTGCGTTGAGACGGGTTCAGAAAGACGCGACGCGACCCGACGCGACTGTGCTGTCACACTGTTCAACGCGGTCGTTAAGATTTAGTCACGTGTTTAAGCTTCCATCATTGGACTCTCTTGAGAGAGAATGGATTTTCCTCACCTGTGATATATTTAAAAAAATTAGATAGAATATTTAGGCTTTTACAATAAAAAGGTTTTCCATACATAAAGCATAGAGTCAAAGATTACTGCCTTTTCCTGCACTTCCACAATTTTACTGGATTGATTCTAACAGTCACCACTTGTTTTGAGGGCGCGAAAGTTGTAGAAAAACCCTTGAAAATTACGGTGGACAATGGCTGCAATTCAGGTGGTTGAATTTCTGTACTTTAATTTATTTTTAGTTCTTTGTTCTTCAATTTTAAAGTTTGAAAAAAAAAAAAAAACTCGTCTGAACTTAGGATGCAGGCTCTAATAAAATGTGGTCAACATAGGTGGCGTGGTTTTTTGGTAAGGGTGAGAGCTGGGCGTGCGCAGCGTAAATTGTCGCTAACTCTTAATAATAAGTAAGACACTGCAGTAGAAAATCAGGCCGATTTTACTCAAAATCTTAAGAAATTCTTTCATATTCATTGAAAGCAAGTGGCTTATTGTCTGTTGAGGGCTTCAGGCTTCATGCTGATTTCGGTGGCTATACGCAAAATTTATACTCACATACAATCGGACAAAGCAAAGAGATAAATGATCTCAGGATCCTTTAATCAAAAAAAAAAAAAAATAAAATAATAAAAAAAGGAAATCAAAAATCTATCATAATTTTTTCTCTAGCCCTGAATGTTTCACCTTTTGTTCGTTTCTCGTCTTAACTACTTAGGTGTAAGAAGTGTAGTTATCATTCAGGTGTGAAATCAATGGTAATTAAATTGTCCCTTCACGAACAGTTTTTGTTTCACAGAGCCTTTTTATATAATTTGTCAATTAATTTGTATACAGTGTTTTTCATTTTTTGCCAGATCGAAATCGTACCATCAATAATGAACATTGATCGCACTCAGAGGGACTGCCGGTGATCACATTAATACATAGTAAAACAAACACACATTGAGTGGATTTCAAGAGTCCGTTAATTACAGTCAGTCAATTACAATGATCACATAAAGCTAAAATTGGAAGTAGAAGAAAAATTGAACAAGTTGATCGAATATCTTCTTCTGCAAAACGGTGTTTCCTGGATAAATATCTTTTAGAAATTGCGAGCCTGCGAGGTTTAACAACCATGGTTAACTAGAGAGAAAATTTTTGCGTGGTCAGTTTGAGGAAATTCACTGTTTTATCCGTTTCATCTGATTCACATAAAATAAGCTCATTTCGCATCCAAAATGAGAATGACGATAAAGCGGGGCTCTAGAATGCAAGTTAATTTCAACGCAATTTCAAAGTCAGGTCATGGCCATTTTTCTCCCAAATTTTCTTTTCTTTCGTTCGAGTATTCAAGCAATAAACAGACTCCGACGGAATTTTCGCATGCAGCTGCGCGTCCTCGCTTTAGCCTCTTGGTTATTTTATTTTTTTCTGTTATAACCCCGCATTGAATGATTCGTTGCAAATGACAATAAGAGAAACGATCTAGGCTTACGAAACTGGAAGATAGTGGCTCAATTGTCTTTGTTTTCAAAGGCTATCTTTGCGGAAAAAGAGAAAATACAAAAGAGAAAAAACAACAAACAAACAAACAAGCAAGACACTAGGGTTACTACAGGTAGCTTTTTTTGCGCAGAATATCGAGCAGCTCACCGCCTTTTCAGATTTTGATATCTCTAGACAAGGTGGAATATTCCATTTGCTCATTTCTCTGCAAATTCCTTAAAACAAAAGGAAATCTAGTAAGAATAAATGAGACTCTTTAAGTTTTAGATTTGCTTCCACTTTCTGCGTTTGTTTCTGGACTAACGAGATGAATTTTGCTTCATTGTTTACGCCTGTTATACTTCGAAATCCGTAGAACACAAAAAAAAGAGAAAAGGAAGTACAAACCTCACACAGCTTTGAGATTAAGATTTGTGTCCACAAGAACATTCCGCATTTACAGATATAGTTTCAGATTTCAGAATGAAAATCTATGATTTGCAGGATCTAAGGTCGCATACAGTAGTTATAATCTTAGCGTTTCAGATCTAGCTTCACTCAAAGATTTGTTGCGTCTGAGGTGCTGACTAAAAAAGACTTCGCAGCACGCTATTGTCCAGAAAAACGCAGCTCGGGGATTGTATGCAGTACCCACACACCGTGTTTCCCTTTTCGGCCAGATCTTGAATATCCATTTTACCTCTGTGTTCAGATCCAGCGTCTTGAAAATCGCCTATTTTTTCTCTTACACAATAGTGTTGGAGAACAATCAAAGCACCTCAAAAAAATAACAACTGATTTGCTTATTGTCTCTTGGGTTTTAGATAGATAAACGCAAGAATGAGTTTCTTTTTTTAGCCCCGACATTGCGCTTTTCTCTTTTCTCGCTTAGGCGCATTCCCCGCTACCCCACACCTGGCAATTGTCTTCGGCGCACCCAACATACAGATCATCTCAAATCTCCGAACTCCGATAAAGATCAAAACTAAGAAGCTTTCAGGAAGTTCTTTTCTTTTTTTTTTTTTTTTTTTGTTAGCAGAGAGCCAATTTCAATCCCGTCTGATAAATTTTATCTGCGACTCCTTGAATATCTTTTAGAATAATAAATAAATAACAAAAGAGAACAAAAAAATAGGTGGCCTAAAATTTAAGCCATGGCTTCATATAGCGACCCCAATCATCTGATAAAGCGCCAGCGAACCACGATTTCGTGCCTGGTATGCCGCAAACGAAAGTCCAAATGTGACCGTCAGCGGCCCGTGTGTGGCTCATGCAAAAAAAAGCTGATTGCTCATCTTTGTTCATTTGAAGACGACCCTGCTCCCTCTCAAACCCAATATTTCACTGTGATGCTGAGTCCAGGCACTTTTCTGAATGGATCTCCACCCTTTTTCACGGTCCCGGGGTCGAATTTTGAAGCTTCGCATATGAATGGATCTCCGTTAATGACCTCAATGTCAGAAAATGGGACAAAACCTTCTTTCTCTGCAGTGGGAAATATTCCTCTGCCCGGAAATGTATGGCCTCTGGCTTCACTCTCGTATTTTGAGAATACCGGAATGCAGCCGCAAGGAATTCAGCAGCCACGGGCAATTGCTCTGCATATGCCAGAACCAAATTTCTTGGACCTTTCAGGCGCAAGACCCGAGGCACCAATATTACAAGATCCTCCCGTAAAACCAGGGGCTACATACGTATTTACCCCATTGCGTCCAAGAGAAAATCTGGTAATGGATGAGATTAAAAGTGAATCTAGACCGCGCCTGGACTCTATTTCCTCGGCCCCTCATAATTTAAACCATCATCCACTGGTTTCTTCTGAAGCCAGTAATGGTTCTTTTTCTTCAAAGAATAGACACAACTCACTAATGGTTCCTGGTCCCGCTTCAGAAAGTTCGCAACCCCCCGTGATTCCAAATGATGCGAGTAGAGCTGGCCCTAAAAATCCAACACGCGTAGGGTTAGAAAGCATGTTATTAGGCCACGAGGAAGCTCCTTCCAAAAATCCTGATTTTTCTTTGAATTCAGCGATAATGGACCACTCTAGCTCAACAAGCCGTATCATGCAGCAGACGGAGAGCATGAATTTTCTGTCGGATAGAAGTGATTACAGTATCCAGTCTTCAACAAAACCATTTTTTCTGCAAAATTTCGACTATAACACTCCCAAATTTGCCACTGTTTCCATCGGGCTGAACTCACTTCGGATCGCTGTGGAAGATACAATGGATGCGTTTTCTTGTGCGTCAAGTACATTATTGGTAGAAGGTTCTCATTGGCAGCAACAGGGGCCATTGTCTTATGTTGGGTTAACCAAAAGAGACCAGTTTTTCGGGTTGGTCCGTAACTTCACTGTGCGTCTTTTCCGGAGCGAGCAGTTTTCTCGATATGTTTCCAAAAACCAGCAAAGTTCTCTTGGGGATAAAAGACTAAACGGGGAAAGGTCAAGTCTTGACTCGAAAGGTCAAGAATTCAATGAGGACCCGGAATCCGAACTGGATATTTTGAATGAAGATTCGCTTGTGACTTCGAAAATTCAGCACGAAAAGGAGAGAAATGATGATTCCGATGGCTATATTACCGGCTCTTTTTCAGGAATACAGTCTTTCAGCACACTTTATCAGTCAAAGAAAATGTACTATAACTTTGTTGAAGAGAAATTGCTCCTGTTATTACCAAGTAAGATGGCTATTTCCGAAGCCATAAACAAGTACTTTCAGTACGTGCACCCGTTTGTTCCGCTTTTTCATGAGCCCTTCTTTATGAAGGAAATCGAAAGTCTTTTCATAAAAGATCCATTGAACTCGGAAGTTTATGGCAAGCCCAAACATATAACAATCCAAAACGACCTTATGCTCAACTTGGCAGGCCAGCTTTTGCTTGTAGTAAGGCTTGGATACATGACTTTGATACCCAATAACAACACACAAAGAAGGTATACCAAGGTGGAAAAAAAGCTCATCAAGGAAGTTACTATGGTGAAAGCTAACGATTATTTGAGCATTGTACATCTATGCATACCGGAAGAGAAAGTACAGGTCAAATCCACTTTCAAACTTGTGCAAAGCTTGGTTTTGCTTTTCTTCTATCGATCAGTTGCTCCCAATGATTGTCTTGGACTTAGTGGATCTGACTCACAGCTTCTTCATGGTGCCATTATTAACCATGCACTATCCATAGGTCTTAACAGGGATCCTTTGAAATACGACACCATAAGCAGTGTGCCAAAAGACGCTTCTTTTGTTATTAGATGGAGGTGTCTTTGGAGCTACATAGTTAATTTGGACGCCTTGAACTCGATGTACTGCGGGATGCCATTGAAACTTCCGGATTTAGACATCAGCGACACAGAAAAGCCCGCCTATGAAAATTCTTCCGAGAAGGTATCACAGTTCTCCAAAACTGTGGATAATGTTTGTTTGTGCTATCGTAGAATCGTGAAAAAAGTGACCAATCTCAAGTCAAAAGTCAAAGTGGTTGATCTTCTTACAGAAACAAGCAAACTCGAGAAGATCTTTTTAGAAATCTTTGGAAAGGATTTCTTCAAGGAATATATTTGTGGATCAGCACCAGAAGAAGCGATTAACCGAAATGGACCCGAGGGTCGCCAAAGAAACGAAGAAGCGTACCTTAAAGTACACCGTTTTCTCCTATTTATTAATACAAGAGCCAACTTATCTTGTCTATACTATTTGGTTGTCATTCATTATGAGCAGTTGCTAGATAGTGATCCAGCGGCAGAAGCCCAGGCAGGAATCGAACTATTCAAGATATTTATAAGAAGCGTGGTCCAACTAGTATACATCATGTCGTATGTGCTAGACAATATGCACGAACTTTTTGGAGACTCATATGATTACTTATTGACGTCGCGGATTGAAAGGTCAATGATCAAAACCCATACATTTGTGTCAGCTTTTTTCATCAGGCTAGTCAACTATAAACGGACTCTTGCGTTGAAGGAAATGACAGGCAAAGCTTTGGCTTCCAACAATGAGGAGAATTTTGAAGAAAGGTGTGATATTGTGGATAGCCTTTTCACAATTATCTTGCTCGAGGCGGAATTATTTGTTGGAAATTTCAGGACCTTGAGCAAGACATATATCAACTCATATAAACTCTATGTGATGGCGTTTTTCGTGCTCAAACAGTGTATGGAGGATCCCGGGATTTTGCTTGCAGGCGTAACCAACTCAAAAGAGCTGTTTTTTAATGATGGAACAAACTTGATCCAATTTTTATCGAACTCCGAATTGCAGAGTTTGTGTAAATTATGCGAAGAGTTTAGGTTGGCAAAGTTGGAGCTGGTCCGCAGACAAAAAGAGCACGAGATGGGCCATAAAAATAAGAAGAGCCAAAATAGCGGGACAGAAAAATCGTCTAGTGAGGACATGACTGCCGAAACATCAGAATCAAGTGTGGACGATGACAATAGTTCCGAAACATCAGGAATATTTGATGTGACTCAAGCCAACCGTGCAATGTATGCCAATGAAGATACGGTAAATACATACGGGCTGTTAAAGGAGAAGCATTTGGGCGAGGAATTCCAGGGCGAAGTTTTTGATGAGCAGAATATGATAGGCAATGATGAACTTCTCCAGCTTTTCGATACTTACGGGCTTTTAGACGGCTGAGCATATGTCCGTGGATGTAGAATAATACATATTTCCCTTTTTGTGGAGTACAATCTAGCGAATCACAAGTTGAATCTATATATCTCAAGAATTACTTGAAAATGTACAACACTAATTCTGGGACGAATATTTCCACAATTCTCTTACGTCATAGTAGCGTTTCGTAACTATACGGTAGTTACCTGATATAGATAAACCACGTTTGACATTCTGATATTTCTGGTGATTTCTTGTAATCGGTTCTCCAAAAAAAAAAAAAAAAAAAGAAAAAAAAAAGAGAAAAAAAAAGAGAAAAAAAGATTCCAAAGTAGAATTAGGCACGCTCCACCACCTTCTGGCATGTGTATTTCGCAAGCTTCCCAACTTTTCAGCCTTTTGGAGCAGAATTGTCAAGGAAACTGCCATTACATTGTTTCCGACAAAAAAAAGGAAATACGACTGCGCTATGTGAATTCTCTACTCAAAACTTCATCAAAAATATATGTTTAACTCCGGCCCTGGACCCCTGCACATGTACTGTACGGGTACGAACGTTGTTTGTTGTTGCGCAATGCAGTAAGAGTTACCGTCAAAATGCACGAAAAAACGAACAAGAAAAAAAAAACAAGGCGAAAAACAAAAAAAAATTTAAAAAACATGCATAAGACACGCCGGGGCCTGCACACAAACTAAAAACGGGTGCGCACCGACTGCCACCCCGGAAGTACCTTTCTCCGGGGGGACACTACATCTTTTCCAAAACCTATACATACTATATCGTTCTTTTTCTATTATTATTTTTTATTTTTTCTATCATTATTTCGTTTACTGGAACAACAGAAACCTTCAATTCGATTGCTCTGGCCAATCTGAAAATGCAAATATGGGCACACGAGACAGTAAACCACGTTCCCGCATCACGCTTCTGTGCGCACCGTGCAAGCGGCGCAAAGTGAAATGTGACCGGAAACTTCCGTGTCTGTCATGTATCAAACATAATGTGCCCGATCAATGTGGGTATTTTGGGGACCAAGTATTGGCGCTGGCGCTGACTTCTCCCAGCGGCGTTTCTGTGTTCCGTGCTTTTGCGGAAGAACGAGAAAATACCAGCAAAATCGCCGATGAACCACTGCCATTTGTTATCGGGAAAAACCGGGGCCCGCTTTGGAATACAGAAGCGCCAAATCGGCACTTGCCGGCGGCTAAACGAGTCCATGTTGACCCCGCCTTTGCCGAGCCGAGCCGCCAGCAGATGGCCGAGGAGTTGAGTCGCTTGAAATCAAAACTCCACCATCTAGAGTCGTCCATGGACCGCCGACCGTCGGCAAATGGCGCACAAACCGACAATTCGATGTACCAAAACGGCCCTGCGGCCCCTGCAACATACATTCCGCCCGTACCAGGTGCGTTACCGCCACCACCGCCACCACCGCCACCGGCCATGCCAATGCCACAAATGGCGCCTATGTACCTAAATAGCGGGGCTTTTCCTGCACTCAACCAAACGCCCGGCTTTATGCTGGTGAATAACGGCCACGTATCGGCGTCTCCAAGAGGTTTCTACTCCTCGAGCAATAGCCCGCACTTAAATCTGATCTATAATCGCTTAGGAACTCCGACTTCAGGGCTAAATTTGGGTTCAGATCTTCGATCTTTCAGTATATCCCAATATTCATCGGGTCCTGCCTCGCTTGGGCCCAAACTAGTGCCGATTTCTGGTTCTGTTTCAGGCCCAACTGACCAAAACACGGGGATCACTGGTGCTGTCCTGGCTCCAGCTTCGAGCCAAGGTCCATTATTACAGCCGATCAATGCGGCACATAATACTGCAGACTATAGCTTGCCGGATGTCCAAATCTCGGCCGAGAATTTGAAGGTGCAGAACTCGTGGATCGGCATCAACCCGTGTGATCTGCTGGATCCAGATGAAACTTTCGACTTGTATTCGGGCTATAATCCTATACATTCGGGAAAAGAGGGCCGCAATACAAACCACGGCCCATTTTCATACTATTCATATATACAAAAGGACCCGCTTCTCAGCAACATTTGGGAATTCATGCGCATGCCCGACGAAAAATCCCAAAAATCGATGATTGCGTCATTGCATGAGCCCGAAGAAGACCCTCTGAACAATAAAGATGCTGCATTGAACCACAAAATCAAAGTTGAATTAAACAAGCGCACGATTTCGCTTGGACTCACGGTTTTCGAGGGCGAGGTTGACCTGAACATGCATCTTTTGGGTAGAATAAAACTTATGCTCCCCACCCAAAAGACAGTGCTGGTATTGGTGGACCGCTTTTTCAAATCTGTTTATCCTTATTTCCCGATACTTGATGAAAAACATTTCCGCACTCAGGTTAAGCGCATTCTTGGCTGTTTCTGCCAACGTGAAGAGAAGTATACCGAGATTCGTTGCACTAAAAGAGAGGATACAGCAATCTTAGGTATCTTGCTTATTGTGTTGAGAATATCATACCTCTCTGCTCTATCTAACAGAAAAGGTGAAAACGAGCGAGTGCTTTCATCTCATGGATCACCTAAACTCGAGGAAACAAAGTACATCTTAACACATCCTATCAATATTGATGTGGTACCGGTCGCCCGTCTCTGCCTCGATCAGTACGATCTTTATCAACGCGCCAATCTTACAGTTCTACAGTGTGCAGTTTTGTTACGCATCTACTTCAGCATAGCCCCCGAGCAAGGCGATAGTGCCGATGGGTACGAATCGAACGTGTTCAATGTGATATGCATACAAACGGCATATTGCATGGGCTTGAACAGGGACCCGAAGAAAATCTATGGTCATTCAACTGACCCATTGCGCGAGGGTCTCAGCAAAAAATTGTGGTATTTCATAAAATTTATGGATTTGAAAATATCTCTTCAATTTGGGTTCCCATTGATGGTTGACGAATCTTACAATGACATTCAAATAACTGAGAATGTGAATCATGGACGCGAAGACAGTGAAAATAAAGTATATGACACCATTGGACTCATGTCTGGACTCTACAGTAAGATGCGCTTAATATTGAAGGATTGCATATCCATCAGACTGCCGATGAAAGTTTCGGAGATTACAGAGGCCTTGTCTAAATTCGAAGTTGATACACAAACCGCCTTGGGAACTCTTCCAACATTGTTGCGGTCTAGCGAATACTCCCCAGAGAACATGTACGCGAAAGTTCTTCACACAAAGACATACTTGAATATTCGCTTTTTCACCTTGTCGATATTTTATCACTTATTTTTGAACTATGAAAAGTCAAAAAAGTATGACCTTGCTTTCTTTTATCTTCGAAAGTTCATTTCCATATCTTGTGGAGAGATTCTCGTGGACTTGCTCAATATGATTAAAAACCTGGAGCTTTTCGCCCCCGAGTCTGTCGCTTCAGGTTTAATTTTAAATCCACCCATTGTTTTCATGATTCATAAGTCGAATCAACTCAATCTTCGCGTGATAAACATGTTGAATTACATGATATCCCAGATGGAAAATGAAGGGGAGATTCACGAAAAAAACTTGCTCACGTCATCATCGTATAAGCAAAATCATTCCCGCGTGGTCAAGTTAGCTAAATCTTTGCAAAATATCAACAAGTTTAACAACTCATGCTTGTCTATGTTAGGCCACAGATTCCTTTATGCTTGGAGAGTGTCAAAAATACACAATTTTCTTCTTGAAGTTGCCACGTCAGAGTCCTTCCGCAAGAAGCAACTTGAGACAGACATGAGTCCAATCCCAATGACGCCTCAGAGAGTAAGAGATTTACTCGATATAACAGAGGCGTCTTATTCGAAAATGAAAAGCGCATTCCATAAAGGAGATATTGCCTCCAAGAATCCAATTTCATCGGGAGAGAAGTATGGGCAAGAAAAGGACGTCAGAAACGAGAATTTAACAAACACGAAGACAGAAGTAGAAGAGCCTAGTCCCATGCAGCATGTACTGCAGTTAGGCGATTTGAGAGATTCAATTACATCTGGAAATGCCCGATGCCATTCATCAGAAAATTCTACCAGCTCAACGCTGGATTTTGAATTTGCTGGCCTTGAGTTAGGTAACACTGCCGAAATCGACAGTTTGTGGCAGCAGATCAACAGCTTCAAAAGCATGAACAATTATGATAATGACCAAAATTGGGGCAACGCGAATACAGAGAATGAGGAGATCGTTGATAATGGCGGTGAATGGTATCAAAGAATGATGCCAAATGTGCAACAAAATGATGGCTATTCTTCCGTTGAAGGTAACAGGCCATTCGGCGCATACTCTAACCTCCCAATATGAGTTGAAGATATATCCACAACAATAATTTATCTTTCAAAACTTTGAAAAAACTCGATCCGAAGACATTCCAGTAGTATCATATTCCTTACGCTCCCTATATAATAATTTAAAGAGTTTTCCGTTTTGTTTAGTACCCTCTGTGATACGCAAAGGCTCATCAGACAATACACTTGTGAAATACATCTAAAAGTTTTTCCAATTTCATTTTCTGACAAGTCTTGTGCAATACAAAATTGCTGGAGGCCCATATGTAAATTTTTGAAAATTTCACGGTTGTTTTTGTTTTTGAAGAAAAAGGGTAAAATTCTGTTGGAGGTCGAACTTGCAACATCACGTGATGAAATACAACTAGATATTGCAAGAAAACTTCGTTATTAGAACAACATTATCAATGACGTTTTTTTTTTTTTTTTTGCAGCAGTTGTTAGAATCAAAAAATTAGACAGAGTTAAATAATACGGAACTAAGGACAAGAAATTTCTTCAACCTTTTTCACTGGTTCATTCTCCATAAAGCTTTCGCAAATTAATAGTTTCCGATCTTCGTAAAGTGAAATTGAATGCCCTCACACGGGACGCGGGCTTTGTACAGTCACGTGAGCAAAAGTTACCCGCACCACTGCGCTTATAAAAAAGATTTTTTTTTTTCAACAATTGTGTAAAGTTTTTTCTTCCCATCAAGCAAAACACAATTGTATGTACTTTGCAAACGGACACTTTGATGACTAAACGCTGTGCACCAGTCAGAATACTCATAAATGATCGATCCAGTAAACCCATTGCCTGAGATGTCCTTGAAAATTTGAATTTTTTCTATCTTTATCAAAATACTAATGTATCAGGAAACAAAGTTTAATAAAAATAGACTACTGAATTTTGGTCTGAGAAATGCATGTTCATTAACGGCAACCATAGCTCGCTCGTTAATGAATGTCACTTGTCACACCAAGATTGGTTTATCTTGTCATGTAAATTAATTTTAAAGAGTTTTTGCTGTTGAGAATTCAAGCCCCTCGTTTTCTTTCGTCATTTTGATTTTTCGAAGAGAATCCGCGGGATTGATAATTTCAAAGCTACAACGTTTTGAAAGTCAATGAATTGATAGACAGACGTTTTCTTTTCTCTTCTCTTTTTCAACTCCGTTCCGGATTTTAAAGTGAGAATTCCAAGTTTTACGGTGGTGAAATTTCATATAGGCCGAAAACGGACGTTTCGGATCGCTGTCTAATATTTATTTACCCTTGAAGGTTTGAAAGTACCTGTTTGAGCAAAGATCGTCCATTGTTGCCAAAAGAAAGCACAGTGGATTTGGTAAAATATAGATACACTTCGCGTAAGTCCGCGATTCAATATTTGCTGATCTCACGTTTCAGGAGCGTCTATCATTTGTGTTTTTCCTTTCTTATTCATTTTCGTCTAAAGATCGAAAAAATGAACAATCTCGGCAATCACGGCAAGTACAACAGTGAGATTCTCACAAGTCTTTTACAATTGACTTCACTAAATAAGTTAAGCGGTGCTTGATTGATTTGAAGCAGGAGGCTGAGTTAGTTGATGAAGAAATTGAAAAAAGTTAAAAAAAAAAAAAGAAAAGAAATAAGCTGTAATCATCTTCTTTGGCTGGCGAAATGTTTGAAATGCCAATGCGCCAAGAAAGAGTGTTTATTCCTGGGCTTAAAGGGTCACGGGATCCAGCAGCCAGGTTTACATTTTTGTGCGGACAATACAGTAGAAGCGGACATGCAGGCAGCAGAGGCCTGGACCGGGCGCGGGCCTGCGAGAGAGAATCGGGCAAATTCACAAACAAAAATAAAAAAAAGTAAGGTAAACAAGCGCCGAGACACGCGTGAAAAATTGAATATTCCAAAAACAGAACACACTGAAATTGGTCGCATTTGGAAAAATGAAAGAAAAGAGAAATTAAAAAAAAAAATTGCTAATCGTAACAATGGCCTAAGGCCCCATCAGAAAAACTGGGGTTCTGGAGCATTTTTTTACCATTAAAAGGGTGGAGACAGATTTTGAAAGTGCCTGCCAAAATAGGGGCTGAGAAAAAAAAGACAAAAAAAAAAAACAGAATGTGAACAGAAGTGATCATGCAAGACAGAGTAAGACAAAATGTAAATAACCAGAATTTCTGGCCCCTATATAGGAGGCTTTCGGAAGGAGGCGAGGCGCACCCCAGAAACGCGCTTTTGAAAATTTGGACTCAAGGCGTAACGCGCCAACGCAACTGCAAACGCAAACGCAAACGCGGATGTGAACAATGAACATCAGAGTGTTTGAGGCAGCTGCAGCAGGCAAGTCCTTGAATGGTTGAGAAGCTTCTGTTTTTCAGGCACATAACGGTCGTGATTGTTCGAATATTGTTACTGAAGACTATGGGGAATTATGAAGTTCTGAAGTATCTGATTTTTTCTTTTTCTCTCTCTCTTTTGTGATTTTTCTGTGCCAGTGTAAAGATCCTCACATGACTTCGGCAAGTGGAGGGTCTCGAGCGAAGATTTTCTCAATTCGGGCGCTTTCAATCAATACGTTTGTCTCGGCCGAAGAAAAAAAAAAAAAGATTGAGGCGCCACGAACACTTTGGGCTAAAGGAGAATAGACAAGCTTGCCTAATCGGGCGAAATTAAATATCTTTGACATGTGTCTTTTTCACTTTCCCCTATCTCACTTTCTCTAATTTCTTGGAAACTAGTCTATACAATTTTGAAACACCGGGTCTCGTTTGTACACTTTGTAATTGTTTACATAATTTCTCATTCTAGCCTCTAAGTAATTAATGATGATCGCAGCATACAACAAATGATCTGAATGAAATGTGAGTCGAAGATTATCACGCGAGAGTAATTTTGCAGCAAAATAATTAATTTTGTTTTCGGCACAATCCGGCAAGGAGCCGTGAGGTAATTGTACTTTGTTCAAACACATTTTGAGTTTCCTCATTAAATCAGTTTTTGATTCTTTTCCTTTACACTGTTACACTCGTTTTGCACCCATGGCCAGTTCGAGCCAGAAGCTTTTGTGACAGGTACAGCCACACTGTGAGAAAACAAAACCCCAGGCTGCATTCTATGGAAAAGGCCGAAAACTTGTGTCAGGCCCAGTCCGTAAAAGAAAATATTGCCAAGAGATGTTTTTTTTAAGTTGTCGCTCTGTTTTTACTGATTCGATCCTTCGGAGAAAACCGGCCACCATGGGCCTTAGCATCAGCCATTGTTGTTGCTGAAGCTGCCGTCCTTTTATTGGATCGAGTCCTGCTTCAATGTACATCATCGTGCGCTGGGGTTTCCCCCTATGCGAGTATTTATGCGGCCTGCATGAAAAGGGGGGTTCTGTCCCGTCTCATGCGCACGCGATCGCGTTGAAGGGGGAGGAGGCGCTGCTGGTGAGCGACTATTGTGGCATGGACCTGCGTCGCGAGTCCTGCTGGGGCAGGCCCGCTTAAACAGCAGACAGACGCGAGGCCAAGTATATTAATAGCCGGGGATTTTTCGGATTCAGGCGGGTTGGTAGAAGGTTTTTTTTCTGTTATTTTTCATTCCCATTGACGGCGGCTAAACATCGGTTTTTTATATTTGAACACCACTCCTTCTCTACCTATTCATTGAGCATCTTTCAGTCTCGACCTTCTATTTCTTTCTTTCTTGGTGCAAAACTCGACTCCAGATCTGGATCTGCAAAAATTTCGAGCCTTCTATTTTCCCGCTGATTCCATCCATTATTTATTTATTACTTGGTTTTCTTCTTCTTTTTTAACCTGACGCACACACATATATCATTCAAATATGGTCTCTTCCCTTGATATGAAGGCGCTTAGCGTTTTCATCCAAACGCCCGTTTCCGAGGACATGATCCGCAAACTTGTTTCCTCAACGTTACAAGTGATTCAGTGTCAGGACGACAAAAGTGGCACAAAAGCAAATGGCGGCAAACCACTCCCTTCATTAATGACTTTTATCAGCAAATTGGTGAAGTATACCAACGTGTACACAGGAACCTTGATGGCTACCTTGGTGTTGTTGGACAGACTAAAGCTGAAATTGCCCCAAAACGCCCAAGGCTTGGCATGCACAAGACACCGTGTTTTCTTGAGCTGTTTGATTTTGGCGTCCAAATTCCACAACGACCTGTCGCCCAAAAACGTGCACTGGGCTAAATACACCGACGGGCTTTTCACTTTGAAGGATGTCAATTTGATGGAACGGCAATTACTTTTTCTTCTCAACTGGAATGTGAAAGTGTCCAACGAAGATATGGTGTTTCACTTGAACAAACTTTTGACGCCAATCAAGGATGACTTGGTCAGGGCGGCTAAAATGAGAAAATTCTTGCACGCTCAGCAACAACAACAAGCTGCTGCCATGGCCCCTCGTTTACACACACAAGGCTCATACAAGAATACTCCTGAGTTGACGCCACACAGTACTATTTCTCGCAGTTCCTCCACTATTTCTGCATTGTCATTGAACCGCTACGCGCCTGCTAGCCCCCTGTACCATGCAAGGCAAAGCTCGTGCAGCTCAGTGGAGTCCTTAAGTCCTTTAGTGTCTCTTAAAGCGCTCCCTAAAAATCTTGAAGTGCACCCGCACATTGAAATGGCTGCTCGTGCAGAGGAAATGGAGTTATCAAGAATGCTCAATCAGCTAGGGCACTCCAGAACAACCGCTCACTAAGCATATGCGGCATTTGGGGTTATTGCAGAAAATCTACTGGCACTGCTTCCTTTGTCTATCTATTTTTCTTCTTCTATATATTTTTGGTTAATTTACGGTTGGGTAACATATAATACTGGGTTATCTGTAGGCACAAAAAACTAAAAAGAGGCTCACAGCCAACCTTTTCATGTACTTTATTGAAGCACCCTGCTTTTGCTTTTCTCTCCTCTATAGTTTAAACTTTTGCCCCAAAGAATAGTGAGCGAAAAAGATAAAAACAGGGATTCGATTGGGGTACCTATTTCTTGTGAGGGGGACAAAGAGGACTGAATTGATGTAGCTTTGGAGAGAATTTGTCAAAATCAGCAGAAGCACAAGATTTTTATTCTGATGTGGCTTTGTGATTGTTTCTTGGGAGCCGGAGGATCGCGTGGCATTTGAAAATCGTGTGTTTCATCGTAACGATTACCGATTTTGTGATAGAATTAACGATTACACAAAAACAATTTTTGTTAATAAAAACCCAAAAAGCGAATTCACTTTTGGATTCATATAAATGGTACGTTGTCAAAGCACATAAACACTCAGAGCGTTGGCTAAAACTTGAAAACTTGCAAGTTTTTTTGGATCCCACGATATAAATTTATCCGTTGTGATTGTTAAAAGTACTTCATCTAAATTCAGAAAAAGATTTTGATACATCATATTATTTCTCATGATTTTCAGACAAATTTTGTACCACACTTCAGCATAATTAATACGATTTATTAGAGTCCTATATACGTACCCCGCAATTTCCCGCGCCCTATCTCAATCTCTCCCAAACAACTTTGAGGAAAAAATTTACCGGTCCGAGCTCGCACCTCTCGTGTGCCCTTAATACCAAAAGATCCGTGCACCACACCAGGGAGGCAATCAAATGCCGGGGTCTGGATCACCGATAAAGCGGGATTTGAGATCACCCATGGGATTTGAAAGTTTTAAGGATAGTAACAAGGAATGAATATGATTTCACCCACCTCACATAAGAAAACTCTAAGTGGAGTCAAACTTATCGTTCGCGGTTTCACACTGAGCCGAAATGTGGCGAAAAATAACGATAAGAACAATAATAAAATCCAGCTTCAGGCACTTGGAAATATTCTTCTGAAGGGTAAAATGGGTCAGCAAGATTCGACGAAAAGGCCCGGAAAAAGCTCTGTGCAATCAGCAAATACACAGAATTTCATTGAGGATTTTGTGGATCTGCACGCCCAAGAGCTAGAAGAGAGCTCGTCCAAAATCGGGTACATGAGCAAAAACGATATAAAATTACAAGAATATTTGGACTCTGGGCGACAGTTTGGAGGCAGTGGTTCAGGGCTGGTGCTTCGTAGGTTTGCGCAAATCAACAGTCTTCCGGAAGAAATCGACATTCTAGAAACGCCATGGGAAGAAATCGAGCGGATCTACGGTATCTTAAAGGATTTAGACAATGACCAAGGGATTCATTATAAGTACAAAAAGAGATTGGCCATCGATACAAAAAGCCTTCTAGCGGTACGGAACAAGAAACTCACGGATATGTGCAAATTTGCGCGCCGGGACCAAAAGCGGCAAATGCTGGCGTTGGACCTGGCATTTGAAGGCATTTTCCAATATAACGTGGTTGGATTTGACCGAAGTCTTGCCGGGGTTCCTTTACAAACGGGGAAAAACGCATTTACTGGTAAAAAAACAGATGTGCAATTTCCTGTAGAGCTTCTAGAAGATGCGCGGCCGTTTAACACCAAAATCCCGATCTTTAAGAAAGAGGTCAATTTCATGGAGGATGATGCATTGGAAGAAACGCTTATGCCACATGATGTAAAACCAAATTCGCCAGAGGAGCTTCTTTCCATGGAAGGCAAGCCCATAATGATTGCAAATATCGACGACTATAATTCGTTGGACCACATGCTGCAGGACTCACTTAAGGATAAGGTCGAGTACGAAATCTTCAACTTACAGCGCATGCTTTCGCTGGAACTCTCGCGCAAAACAGTGTCTTATTTCCTGAGCTTGAAGGAGCTTAAGAAAAATGAGTACTTGCTTGTTTCGAAGAGCCCGCTTGCCAGTAAATACACCGGTCCTACTTTCAAGTACCAACTAAAGTACTTTGATTTGATTCCGTTTTACGCAACGATGCTTACGACTATTAAACACCGCACAAGCCTCACGCGGCATTTGTACAAAGTGACCATGCTTAATTTACACGAGCAAATCGATACGCTTACTCGGATCAAGTATAAGCTGCTGGCAGATCGGCAGGCATTTTTGGATAGAACTCATGCTCAGGTGCACCTGTTAATCAAGGAAAAGCTCCTTCCTTTAATTTTGCAAAATCGGATTGAGGTGCCACAAGATGTGCTTGCTGTTTCGCATAAGTTTATGACTAA
>JAJMCO010000098.1:0-43417 GCA_030573015.1 Metschnikowia peoriensis | reverse complement strand
GTATCAGGGTACGATAACGGACGGAGACGATCGTACTCTTCTTGTCCTGCCGTATCCCAAAGCGCCAAATCGATGTGCTTGCCGCTGGGCGCACGTACTGTGGTCACATAGTTTTCGAAAATCGTTGGCACATATATTTCTGGGAATTTCTGTTGTGCATAACTCACTAACATACATGTTTTGCCACATCCACCATCGCCCACCACTACGATTTTCATGCTGTAGGCAGAGTTTTTTGACACAGTATCTAGCATTTTATACTCGGGAGCTTGTGGATTAAACTCAACTTTCAGTGCAAACCCACTAGATGGAGAAGCACGTGCTTCGTAAGGGTTGAAATATCCCGAGTTAAATTCAGGTGATTCGTATTGTGCGTTTTTACTCGACATGATGTTGATATGGAATGATATGCGATAAGGAAAAAAAAAAATTATGATGCTTTAGTACCAAAACTGGTATATAATAGGGCTATCAGTATTCACCGGGAAAAGATCACGTTGGTGTCTGTTAATATCGCAACTCGGGAACTTGAGTGAGATATCGTTATATCGAAAACAAGTGAGTTCCGAGGGTTTGTTGACGAGCGCGAGTTTTTGACGCAGTGCGAATTTCGAACCGGCATTGGTTGCCAAAGTCCTGTGTGGCCCTTAAAAGCCGTGCAGCGAGACAACACCGGGTTGTTTTTGTTTTTGTTTTTGTTTTTGTTTTTTGTTCTTTTAAAATGTGGTCATTAAAATACGAAGAAACATTGCATGAGAAAAAGAATTGTTCTAGGCCAGACTTCTGAATTTTGCTCTATAAAGGAAAATCAGCCCCAGAGTTTATACAATTTTTGGGATCTCAAAAGTGCATGCGGCACGAACACTCTACTTTCCTCTCTGGTCAAATCTCGCAAGTTTAGGGCCACGGGGCCGCGTGAGTTTTGGGCCCGCAGAAATGTGCATTGGCAGAATAGGAACTTCGAGCGAAACCCTGAGAACTCTCGGCCAAGCACTGGCGTTCCCCGCTAATAATAGAAATCGTCATTTTTTTAAAAAAAAAATGAAAAATGAAAAAAGCGAGGAAATGAAAATAAAAACAAAAAAAGATTGAAGAAACAAAATTAAATCATAATAGTTCTCTTGAGTATATCGTAACAGAATGTCTAAATAAATTCACTCAAGGGGAACGTTTCCATCATGGCAAATGAGGGCACGGGTTCTCATATCTATCCAGAATCTTTGCAAATAGCACTTCTTAAGAAGTGGCAAGTATTCTGCAGCCCCATTATAAATCGAATGCAGCTTCATCAACTTCAAAATGTCTTTCCTATAAGATCTCAACATTCGTAATTTCTGCTCTGACACATATGCTATGGGCTCTTCAGGACCGAAATCCAAGTGAATGACATTTCTTAAAGATATCTCACAATGGAATTCTTTCAACGAGTACCACCCAATGGATTCCTGGATTTCCAGAAGAATATCTGAATTCGACAAATCGTCGCCATCTTCCAAGCGGAGTCGCACAAGATTGTGCTGGAAATTGAGAATCACCTGCCGCAAAGGTTCCAGGTTGAATAATTGCGAATTACTAATATCAAGCCAAAGATTCGTAAGCTGATTCGGAATGTTATCACGTAAAGTTCTCTCCATTGAATCAACGAAGGATTGGTCGGTGTTTATCTGCCGGAAGATAAGGGTTTTGAGCTGTGGAGTATGCTTGGTAAGACATTCAAATAGAGTGGTTTCGTGTTCTAGAGGTTCTTCAAGCTCCTCTAAATTCAAGGAAAATGTCTCCAAATTGGCAAGAGCAACGGCCCGTTTAATCATGTTGGCTACTTTCTTACAATCGCCGTGAAATTCCCTATCAAGTCCCAACCAATTCAAGTTTAACTTGGCTTCTTTGACAGCAAATACCTTGAAAAAGAAAAACCATTCTGGATATTCGGGAATGTTATTTTCTTCCGCCAACCAGGGAAGGATTTGAGCCGATTGCCGGTGAATTTGGGAGAACTTCAACTTCTTCAAAATTCGATAAGTCCCTTGCTTATGCATGCGGCTTGCAACTTCAATAAAGAGTTTTTTGTCTAATTCGGAACCATAATAGAAAAGAGAAAGCTCAGTGAGCCTAGTTAAAGGTTTTGATTTGGCCAATGCGGGAAGGAAAAAACTCAATTTTTGTAAAGATTGAGCTACGTCCGGCCTGAACTCTGTTACGTTTTTGTAACGGAAAGTCTGCAAATTTGTGAGTTGCAAAAGATAATAGAGCCATTCATCTTCCTCGGGTGTCACATCCGGAGTATAAGTCAATGATTTGATCATAGCGCACAAGTGTTTATTCTCTAAAAGCTGCATCAAAAAATCGTTGAATTTCTCGTTGTCCAGCATATTAAGCACTGTGGCCTTATTCCAGTGTTTGATTTCATCTTTAGCATTTTCATATCCACTGCCTTCTGTCAAAACTATATCTCGATATAAAGCGGCAGCAGCGATTTCGTAGAAACCTTTTGAAACCAAGCAAAGGTTGACTAACTCAGCCGCATCCACATACGTTATGGCCAACTCCAAAATCAACAACGGAAGTGGCATCTTGGACGTTTTTTCTTTCTTTTTCCTTTTTTTTTTCCTCCAGTGTCTTGATGAAAAGAATGAGATAACGTTGCGGACTTAAAAAAAAAAAAAAAAATTCTCTTATCCTTCGTGCTTGGCGAAAGTGAAACGTGGTCAACGATGGTTTGGTCGCGAAACTAGTAATTGGCGTAATTATGTGGATTTGTAGTAATTACTACATTTCTAGTGAGGAGCGATCTCTGTCTTCAGTCTGGTTTCAAGATCGGCGAAACAAAACAGCAGCCATGGTGGTATTTCAAATTTCTTCTACTGGTAAATTTGAAGGAAATAAATGAGTGGAAATGTTTTTATTGCGTTTAATAAGCTGGACCAATTACACCGTTGAAAAATATCTTATCAGTAGTCGATGATTCTTGACGTGAAATATCACGTGACATTGGTCAATCCACGTGAAATTTCATCGTCTCAACTGAATCAAATTTGTATGCGGAGGAATCCTTAACACTGTATTCTCTAGCTCTATTTCGACAAAAGTTTCAAGCTCATACGTAAGAAATATTATATACCAAATCCTGATAAATTTTCAAAATCCACATTCTAAGTTTTGGGGCTCGAGGTAAAAAAAACTGGGGGAGATAATGTGACGCGCAATTCTGAAGGCCTCTTAAATTACCCATTTGGGAAGGACCGTATGCAGTGTAATTTGGCCTATAATATAAAGAATAGTCACGAATCAAAGCGCCCCTATAAGCATTTTTTAAATGAAAAAAAAAAGTGGTTCAAGCTTCGTGTATATATCTCAAACCGGTGTGTATTTAATTTTGGGAAAGTCCCATATTTGTGCACCTAACTCATAAGTACGCATGTTCTGAGAGAGAATGGTTAAATCAAAGTAAAAGACAGTTATTTTCGCTACAATTGTGTTTGAATAGAAAACTCCTTCAATATTTTTCATCCAGCATCTTCCGAAAACGATGATCAATCTCATTTTTACTGGTTTGGGCTCTCCAGATCTTCATTTTGTGGCGTGTGCAGTGTTCAAATCCGAGAATGTTAGATCAACGTATCTCGTTCTATTACTTTGATGACAGGTTTTCAGCATTATAAAGCTTACTGCCATTCGACTTTCATTATCAATTTAGTATTTTAAATAATAAAATAATGAAATTATACTTAATTTCGGCATTAGTAACTAGTGGATAACAGGTGACGCTCCACAGACTCTGGTCGAGCGACTTGTATATACGAGAATAAATCCTAGCATTATTCTTCGGCATCTATGCTTCTTGATTCCTCAAAAATCCGGTCATACACGGCCATACGTGTATTGAGAAATTCGGACATTTCTTCAATTGATGTCAATTGACGATGATGCTTCACAAACGCTCTCCATATTCTATTTAGAACTTCATTTAGCGTTGCAAGGGCAATATCTCTCTCAAACTCTTTCATTTTTTCTAATTCTTCCAAAGTTAGGTCGCAAGTATCTTGAGGTCTCATTTTTAAACTTTGGGTGAGGACATCTCTGTAACGCACCATTGACTCGTAATTCTCTTTTGTGGCTAATGTCTTTCGCAAATACGTATTAAAAAGATGTCGTGAGAAGCTTTCGGTGTCTTCATTGATAAAAGTGCTGCTTGTCATAAGGAAATGTTTTGGTAGATCTAAAGAAGAAGTTGGCTTATCACAGTCCTCACTGTCCTCATTTGACAGAAGAAAATCCGAGCAGCCTTCATTCTCATCATTCGAGCAATTGAAAAGAGCCAAACTACCGGTGTTATTTCCATCTGCCACCTCTCTTATTAGGCCCAAGTTACTATTTTCTGGTAAAGCAGAAACTTCCTTTCTTTTAGTTTTTGGAACTATTTCTTTAGGCAACGTGTTATCCTCCCAAAACCTTTCAGCTAGAATTATATGTTTGCATATTATCCCGCTACTTTCATACATGAAACATGTACATGTATTCTTTTCCAGACCTGCAAGTTCAAGTTTCACGGAATACTCCTTTGTGCTATCAGCTAAAGAACGAACAGTCACCTCTCCTTCACCGGAAAGAAAAGCTTTTGCTTGAACTTTTTCTGGAAGAACTTCCATAGCTTGTTTTTTGGCTAAAGTATTTGCCTCATTGCAAATTCTATTGGAAAAGCCAAACAACTTCTTCCTTTCTTTGCCCTTGAAAGACGGAACAACAAAGGTAAACAATTGATGGGCTAGCACTTCTGGTCTTCGATCACAAGCCTTTCCCAAAAACAATGGCAGCTTTAAGTATCCGTGAAATGATTCAACAAGATGTTTTGTGTCCTCACTTTGCACGTGGTTGGGATCACACCCTTCAATGAAAAACTCCCTCATAGCAAACCATTTATTCAAGTGTGTAAGGAGGCCTCTATGCTCTTTATACTTCTCCAAAAGCCAACTCATGTCAATACCACCTGCTTTGCTTTTGCAGACTGTGTCAAAATCTTTCCACACTTCAATTTCGATTTGCTCCTTGTTAGAAGATGGCCCAATATTGCTGCTGATACACTCTCTAAACTTTTTCTCAACCTGAGACCGGCAATATATTATAGGAAACCCGCGGCCCCAGACAAACCTGAAAGCTTTGGCCGCAGCTTGATCACAATCAATGACTGCCTTTCTGGGTGAGAGATTTGTAAATGACTGAACTTTTTTCAAAAAGTCTGCAATGACTGGTGCTTTCCCTGAGTTACTCAACATAAAAGCTGCCGGTGCCCCTGATCCGGTAGCCTGATTTTCCACATGAATCGTGAAAAAATACACTTTTTCATCTGTGTGGAGCCCATAGCAGGTTTTATGGGTTGGTTCAAGATGAATCGTTTCCGTCTTTTGATGTAACAAGTTTTTTTGCCAAGCCGATATCATGACAAGAGACCAGACGGGTCGTTTTTGAAAAGACTCAAATTCTTTCAATTCCTTTCTCTTATCAGTAGATTTGAAATCTGTTGTGTATTCAGCAAATCCACCCGAAGACCGCATGACATTTATCAAGATTTCAAAACTAACCACCATTGGCCTGTGCTTAAATTGGCTATTTTGAGGAAGCTCTCTTTTCCCCCGGTAATAGCGTACATGACGACTACTTATTTTCATGATTTCATGTGGGCACTGTCCATCATACGTCGCAAGCAACCGGTTTTGTTCTTGGTGTATCTGATGCCAAGTGACTCGATAATCCACAACTGCGATTTTTAGTAATGTCTTGGCTTCTCTTGACAATTTTGTTCCAACAAAAGCCATTCCGTCATTGAAATTGTGGTTATGTTTCCAATTCCACGTGACTGTCACTATTTTCTCGCCATGTTCACGTCCATTAATTCCATTATCTGGCATGTGCTCATAGTCTTTTGGATATCTAACAGTAAACCGAGCACCGCAGCCGCATGTACGTGTTGGAGTATTTCTAATTGCTTTGTTTTCTCGTATCTTTGATTTCCTACCAAGATTGCACATGTAGACATCCAGTCCAGCCGAGCTTTTGCGTTGTCTTTTCGGGGCATTTCCTTTCTTTCTTGTAGTATTTTTCAAAATTTCCTTGCGAAAATAAAAGTAGTTGATCTCATATCTTCTCATGTAATTGATCAACTCTACTACTGTCATCTTGAGAATGACACAGTCATCAATAAAATTTGGATTGGCGTCTTGGATGTTCCGCGAGAGTCCAAGACTTTTCAACACTGTTTGCACCATGTTATCTTCAAAGATTAGTTTCAAATTCAAAAATATGAGTTTACGGTATAATAGTACATACAAGTCATTTTTTTTGGGTAAGTTCAAAGGGTTTTTTTCGGAGTTCTTTAACGATTTTGTGAAATTTCAAAGGTGTAAGATGTGGGAAAAGTTTGTTTGTTTACTTTATGAACCACCTATATTGACCTGAAATGCCTTCTGTATACAATCAGCTTCCCGTACACTACTTCTTATTGTATTCGAGTTTTCATTGTTTCTCTTATGATGGATGCAATTGGGTGAATGATGACGCGAACGGGCAAGCAAATCTAAACATTCTGCTATAACTAGCTCACATAAGTTGAATTGAAAATCCTTTTTGCTGAATGCAGTGAATTCATGGGATCTCATTTACCGTAGATTTTACTAGAATTCTTTCAAAACAAGTATATTCCAACAACTGCATATTCTACCTCGAAAAATATATAGCTCCTCCACCTGTAACACTATCAAAGAGCTGAAAACCATTAATATGGACTTTCAAGCGGTAAATCTCCATCATGACAAGTAGAAGCACGAGTTTTCATGTTTATCCAAACCTCATTTAGGCAGCACTTCGTAAGATGTGGCAAGCTCGTTGTCGCTTCGAAAAACACGGAGTGAGTCTCCGACATTTTCAATATTTTAGTGTACTTCTTCAATATTTCAGCCTTTTTCTCCGAAAAATATGACAATAGGCTGTTCAATATCAAATTCACGGGGTGTTATTTTCTCGACACACTATTCACAATTGATGACTTCTGTAATCCATTGTCCAAATGTTATTTTAATCGGGGATTTGGTATATATAGATTTGGGAACGGACCCGTCTTCAATTCGAAAAAAAAAAAAAAAATGTTAAAAAGAGGGACTGACCTGCCATATAAGTCCAGCATCCATCTAATTCTCACGATTAAGGTGATTCCTAGTTTGGTGAGCTGGTTCGGGATAATATCACGCAATGTACTAGCAATAGAATCTATTTGAGATTGAGTCATTTGAGGTCGCTTAATTTACTTTGACTGTAAGTGCCTTTAAATTTTCAAGATCCACAGTCTGCTCGCTTTGAGGATCCTAGTAAAGCTCCCAATCAAGCTCCAAAGAGGTGAGATCCAACTTCACTTCTCTCGAAGCAAAGAGTTTAAATAATGATTCCGACCCTGGCACTACCGGGTATATATTCTTCTTGATCCATCCATGAAATATACAGAAAATCTAT
Source organism: Metschnikowia peoriensis (assembly GCA_030573015.1). Taxonomy (NCBI): domain Eukaryota; kingdom Fungi; phylum Ascomycota; class Pichiomycetes; order Serinales; family Metschnikowiaceae; genus Metschnikowia; species Metschnikowia peoriensis. The sequence continues at coordinate 35,920 of JAJMCO010000098.1, read as the reverse complement.
CAATGGGCTGTGGATTAACCGTACCCTTCTCAATAACGATATGTATCCTAAAATATGATAGGGAACACTAAGGTCGGTAAGTCTTACAAACAACTTTGCTTTTGATAATCCTGAGAGATAATACGATAATTTTTCAACTGAGTTTGGGCTCCTGCTGGGAATATAGCCTAAAAGTGTTTGTAATGCAAGCTTTTCAATTGAATTAACCGCAAAAAGGGGTCGAGCATTAGCCCTGTTAGAAACACATAATTCGTTTAACAATCACGGAGTCTAATGTAGCGGGAAATTTTTCATTCAGACACACTGTATCCTAAATTATTTCGTGCTTTTCTTCTTTTTTTTTGAAAATCAAGTGGCCTTATTGATTATTCTATATTTCTCTTCCTTTTATGCCACCAGCACATTAGTGCTCTCGGTGAAGATAATTTGTCTGTACAAATTTAGTGGCTGAAACTTGGTGAAACGCTTTTGAAACCAAGCTTACTTAAAGTAAGTCAGAAGTATCAAGATTTTCTACTGCCAATTCATAAATCAGCAAGGGAAGTGAAATCATTTGCTCAAGTGCTGAGGTTGAGTTGGAAAATATATTTTTAAAAGCTTTTGCTCTTTACCTTCTTAACCTATTGTGGCTTCTTATGAAAATGATACGTGGTCAATATTTTGAAGACTTCCATTGGACTATAATTCTTGTCTTGTGAACATGACTTTTCATTAGGAAAGGACGCCTCCGGTCTTCGTGATTTACCTTTATTAACGGGCTATGCTGGACGAAATCCGTTCTTCTTTTATATCCAACCTCTACTCCTTCCGTATTTGAACGGGCTAGGCCCTCAATTGAGTTTTGCATTGTGTTTAATACAAGAAAATAATAATAATAGCAAGGAAATGGCTTAATGGTGGCAAAAAATACTACTGCACGAATCACTTGAAAGACTGGCTAGATCAATTTCCAAAGAGTGACATCTCCTCGAATGATATCTTATTTTCCTCTTTCCGTGCTATTTTTGGATATTTCTACAAAGAATTATTCGTAAATTTCGATAAACCAAAGGTCAAAAGAAACCAGAAGCCGCAAAGCCCACGCGACATTCTAAGAATAGCAACTTTCAAGGAAGGGGTTTGAAGAAGTTGAGACGAAATCTGTCAGCTTACGGCAGGAGCAAGCAACGTCATTTGGTTTGCGGCTCAGGCTGTTTGTTTATAGTCGCGAGAATTCAAATGATAACAATATCGGCGAAATTTGCGTGTGCTTGCTACTAAAGTGCAGGCCGATAATGTTTGCTACAGCAGCAGTCCTACATTCGATTGAAGACCAAATCGAAGTTCTTATCGCTTTGTTATGAAGCCTACTCAAAAAAAGAAAAGAAAAAAAAAAAAAGAAAAGTCTATTTTACTCTCTTTCGGGTGTGCTTAACTTTGTTTCTATTGTTTGGTTTCTTTTTCCGCTGGCAAACGACGCGTATAGCCAATAGGGGACAACACGTGCTGGATGATGCAGATAAAGAGTCGCGCTTTCTTGTCGCTTTATCTACACTCCAGACCTGCATATTCCAATAGTAAACAATGGTTCCAGGAGGATCTTGTGTGGTGCAGTCCATTCGCGGCGAAAAGTAAATATTGAGGTTGGCGAGGATGCCCAGATCTTAAAAAACAAAATACAAGGCTTATTTGGTCTACACTTGTTTGCCTTTGAAATACCATACATGTGAGGACATTTTGAGTTCCATGGCTTATAGAATTTCCCCTGAAAGTCGCGCGGTTGTTTCAAACCAGTGTCCACTGCCAAGGCGCCAAAATGTATTGTCGACGTGCTTGCAGTACCATCCAGATTATATACACACCAGTTGCATATCGCCTTGCGCTTGTATACAGTCACACATGAGATGAAAAAAAAGAGAAATGTGGCCATCAATCACATGGGTCGGAAATCCGAGATGATAGAAGCGCTGTAGATCAAAACGACCTTTGAATTTCTCTACAGCGATCCAAACAAGCAAAATATCGTTATATCGTATGAACAAAGAATGGCCCATTTTATTCGGCGCAGCTTGAGGAGGTGGCGCAGCGAGAACAATAGAATGTAGATTTTATCTGGTCGAGTCGAGCCGAGCCATGGGAACTTTTTAAGAAAAACAAACGAGAAAAATCCTACTGACGAGAGGAAAGGACGCCGAGACGGTGTTTGTTTGTATTTTTTTTTTCTTTCTTTTTTTCCAACCTACTCAGTTTTTCTGCAGATGCCTGTAGGTCAGAAAACATACTTTATATGTAGAATGGCACATAAGATCTCTGAAGGAAAAGCATATAATTGTATGACATTTCAAATCGTACATATTTTTTTTTTCTTCTTTAGGTCTCTTGAAGTCATTGTGAAACCAACCCAATATCAGTAGTAGCAACAAGGGGCCGATCGGCAAAACAAGCTCCTCCGCCAAGCCTCAAACACGGTGCGTGTTTCAGTTTTTTCTTCTCGATTTATTTTTTTTCATCTCAAAATGCACGGAGTGCATAGACGCGCGTAGCCATGCATTGCACACCCAAAAACGCGCAGCAGCCAGCATTGCGTGCCGAGAAATTATGGGCGCACCACGCAACTATCGTTCCCGCTTCGTTGTTATTTTTTTTTCCCTTCCGTCCCGCACTCTCCTGATATACTCCTAACCTGGTCCTACTTTTTCTTTTCCTTTTCTCTTTTCCTTTCTTCAGTTTACACTCTCTAACCCCAGTCACTCCTTTGTACCCACCCCCATTCACTCCTTCACCCCAAAAAAAATGAAGTTTGCCACTCTTTTAGCCGTGGCCTCTGCCTTGGTGAGCTCTGTTGCTGCTAATGGCTGTACCTATGCCAATGGCTACTACTACTGTAACCCCACCAGCAAGTTTGTTTACAAAAACGCCGGTACTTCTGGTAGTTACCGTGATGTCACCAGCATGAACGAGCAAAACAAGGATGTTTCTTACACCACCACCTCGTACTCTGGTGTGATGGCACCTTTTGATGAAGAATTGTCGGTGCACGTTAGAGGCCCTATCAACTTGCAAGAGTTTGCCGTGTACTACCCTTCCAGCAGCGGTTCTGCCAACCAAAAGAGAGACGATGCTGCTGCTGCTGCTGCTGAGTCTGCTGACTGTTCCACCACGCAGCACCTCCGTCACCAACACGTGAAAAGAGCCACTAAAGTGGTTACTCAAACCAGATATGTGGACCAAAACGGTGACCCTATCACGGACTCTGAGACTGCCGCGGCTACTGCCACTGTGGTGGAATTCTCGGCCCCTGCCCCTGCCGCCAACTCCCCACTTTCTAACACCATTGCTCCTTCTCCTGCTGCCGCCACTACTACTGGTACCACCAGTAAGACCAGCACTTCCTCCACTTCTAGTACTTCTTCCACCTCTTCTACCGCCGCCTCCACTGCCTCTGCCAGTGCTGGCGACTGGGTCAGAAGCTCGCACTATGTGCCTGGCCAAACCTCCAACCTTACCGTGTTGAACAACTTTGGCGGCAGCGGTTCTGGTGTCTGGTCGGGTACTTGGGGTCTTTCTCTCTCTTACGCTAACGCCGACAACACCGGCGGCGCCTCCTCGGCCACTCCTTTGAAGGACGTTACGCTCAACTCGATCAACGAGTATTCTCTCTGGTCGGGTCTTGCCTGTGGCGACAAGTCAGAACAATATGGATGTGGATACTCGAGACCCGGATCGGTTGCCTTGCACGCTTTTGCTGGAGCCGAGAAGATCATGGTTTTCTCGTTTAAGATGCCATCCGACTACTCCACTGGCTCGCAAATGGGTACCGATATGCCTGCCATCTGGTTGTTGAACGCCAAGATCCCCAGAGTCGGCCAATACCTTGACATTTCGTGCTGGACCTCTGGCTGTGGTGAGTTGGACTTGTTTGAGGTCCTTGTCAACGATTACAACAAGATGGTGACTGCTTTGCACGGCAAGCAAGCCAACGGATCCAGTGACTACATTAACAGACCAAGCGACGCCGTGATGAAGGCGGTGGTTATTTTCTACGCCGGTGAGATCCACGTCCAGGTGGTGGACTCCAGCTTCCAATTTGGCAGCACCTTGAGTGCCTCCCAGGTTGCTGGCTGGAGAGCCGTTTCCGGTAGCGTGATTTCCCTTTCCTAGTTGTGCTTGTCTTTATATCGTTAACGTTGTTTTTTGCTGTTTAAGTTTAAGTTTATATAAATCTGCTTTGATATTTTTGTTTTATTATAGTAACGTTAAGAATGAAAATTTTGTATTAGTTAGTCAATGGTTTATTACCATCTCTTTTATCGTTTCTTTTTATCGCTTCTTTTTATCGCTTCTTTTTATCGTTTCTTTATCGTTGCTGTAGTTAGTATATGCGAGCGTTGCGGTGAGAGCTTCTTGTCGCACTTGCACGACGCTCGTCCCATATTTCCAGTTTTCTTTTCTAAGGGCCACTGAATAGCTAATGAACTTGATCGGCATCGATATCGGCTCTGATTCGGTGCGTGTGTCTTTCCGTGATTCTGCCACGGGCAAAAGCGTGGATCTCGAACGGCCGCTTCAACGTATTACAGATGGAAGAAAACATACAATGAGTGGCCCGGCCCTTTGGGCCACTATCTTGCTGATGTTGATAGAACATAACAAAGAGTTTGCCAACTTATTTTCGGGGAATGAGATTGGTGATTCTAAATTTAACTCCGAAAATAAGATTGATGTTCCGGACTTAGGATCTCAATCACATTCTCAATCAGGATTAGAATCAGAAAATATAGGTGTGAGCAATTTAAGCAATACTGGTTTAGTGCAAGAATCTCACGAAAGTGCTGATTTTTCTACAACCTCCACAAAACACAAAAAAACCCACCTGATCCCTCGTAGCTCATTGTGTGTGGCTGCCACGTGCTCGATGGTGGTGATGCAAAAAATCACCGTAAAAAACGGGCCCAATACGAACTCTTTTTACGTTCCTGTAGAGCCTGGCCATGAGGTGATTGTATGGATGGACACCCGTGCCCAAGCCGAGGCGGGCCAAGTGGCGCTGCGACTTCCGCAACTGGCCCTAGATCAAATTGGCGGCACGGTGACCCCGGAAATGGGGATAGCCAAATTGAAATGGGTCGATACCCATCTCCAAAAAACCGATCCAAATGCCCAAATCTGCGTTTTTGAACTTTACGACTGGATCTCGTACGTGGTGCTTGCTGGAGGTTATTGTTCCGATGGCCTGCTGGTGCGGTGTCTTCCTGGCGATCGGCCCTATAAATTCGCACCCGGTTCCAGGGCCATGGACGGTTCTGTGAAAGGATGGGGCCACGATATTCTTGAACTTTTACATATTTCTACGCGAGTGTGTATTACGCCAAATTCCAAAAATCCGCAAAAAAATTTCCCTCATGTGGGAACGCCTTTAGGCGAAATTGGGCCTATTACCGTGGGCCATGGATGTATTGATTGTTATGCGGGCTGGGCTGGGCAAGCAGCGTTTGGAGCCGTCTCCCGTGTGAAGTTCGGTAGCAGCGATATCAAGGCTGGGGGAAAAACAGACATTGATGATTCGAAAATTGGAAATCTGCTGGCAGGTGTTAATTTGCATTCTCATTCTCGTGATAATACTGAAAACACAGTTGATGACGACACTGGGAGTTTTGCAAATGCTGAAAACCTGCCTGGAAATGACTCTCACAGTTCCTCCTCCCTTCTTATGGTGGCTGGTACTTCTACATGTTTCATCGCTGCAGTAGACCCAAAGTGTACTCTGCCTATTCCGGGGCTCTGGGGCCCCTTTGACCAGCTTCTTGATTCGTCCGTGTATTCATTTGGACAGCCGGCGACGGGCCAACTTTTGGCTGAATTATTTCTTCAGTATACCGATATCATTGGTGGCAGCCCGCCATTTGCATTTGTTGAAAAACACGCACGTGACCTTGAACTTAAAGCAGGTCTTTCTTTACCCGTGCTTTGCCGCCATTATCTCTATTATGGCGATAAACACGGGAACCGGAGTCCGTATGGGGATTTCCGAATGGGTGAGGTGAAGGTGGAAGGCGCAAATGCAGCAAACCCCGATACTTTTGCCGGCATAATGAGAAATTTACCTCAATTTTGTGGGAATCTGGAAACCCCTGAATTCACCAATAGAACACTTCAACTCGTGCTTCAATACTACTTGACCCTCGAGTTTTTGGCGTTCCAAACAAAACAACTCGGTTGCAAATTGAGCGGCGTCGCAGGACCTGCACGTGACGTGTACATTGCCGGCTCGCAGGCTCAAAACGCGCGTCTCGTGGGCCTTTTGGCAAATTTGGCATTTCCAGATTCCCGAATTCTTGTACAGCTGGCGGCTGCAAGTAAATATGCGGGCAGTCGTGGTATAGCACTAGCAATGCTTCCGTATATGGGAGATTCGCTTGATTTGGGACTGGGCCTGCACACAGTGTTTGAAAGCACGTGGCAACAGGCACAAGTTTTTACGTTGGACGCAAGGGCAAGAAACGTGCTAGTGGCGAAATTCCAAGCGTTTGAAGAATTGGCCCTGTGGCAGCACCGTTTTCATAAAACTATGGGGGAATTTTGATAGAATAAGTTTTCTAATCAAATTAACAATAGATGAAAAGTTATAAAAAAAAGATAGTAAAAATGGCTTGACTTAGGGCGCGGCTCGTAATTGCAAGGTCTATCAGCGGTTCCCCACTAGCTTGCGAAGGGCCGTCTTAAAAAAAAAAAAATTAGATAAATCTAGATATTTAAAGATTTCCGAAAACCTCTTTTTGAAAATTATCATGCCTTTATCTCTTAACACATCCCTTTTTCTTCCCATCTTCATTCCCAATTCTGACAGCCTCGTATTTGAGTGCCTTCGTACTTCAAATTCTCGGCCCGGTCTCCCCCACTCGCCCGTTTTTTTCCCCACCCCGCTTTTGCGTCTCACTTTATTTATTTACGAGAACTTTCTCAAGACGCGGGCTCCTCCACCCTGAAATTTAGAGCCGTCTGCGGCGTCGGTCTCCCCCACGAAACCCACGCATAAATAAATAGAAATCCAGACCCTCGGCTTGTCGAGGACCCTGGAAAAAAAAAATTAAAATCGAGATCGAGAATATTGTGGGCCATGGCAACTAACCCATACTTTGCGTATTCGCTTAAAAGCGAGTACCTGGGTGATACCAGTTCGCTGAGTGGATCGGGACTGCCAATCGAAATCTCAACCACAGGTCCACCGAAAAAAACCTCCTCGGCTAAAAAAAGAACTACTAGCAGAGCTTGTGATGTATGTTCGATCCGCAAAACGAAGTGTGATAACGCACGGCCATGTCGGCTGTGTGTGGCCAATAATGTGAAATGCACCGAGCTTCGAGTCCGCAAGAAATCAGGACCCAAAACTTTCCGGCAAAAAACACTAGATTCTATCAATTCCGTGGGTGGTGCTGGTTCAGGAACCTTCACTGGCATTTCGTCTGATCAAAGTCTTGTGGCACTGCTTGATTCTGGAAACATGTACCCCAGTTTATTGCTGGTAATACAAGTATTAGGTTCAATGCCGCAGAATATGCTAGCCGAATGCGTGCCTTTCACAGTGCCGGAGATTGGTGCAGAGGCAATTCTGTTAATTGAAGCTTTAAAAAGTTGTCCGCCGGTGGCCGGGGGTACTGTGCAAGAAAATGTCACCCGGTATGCAATATCCACATTATGCCTTGTGCTTTTAGAGATGCTTCTGCTCGTAAATAAGCCCGATAATTACGACGCCATGCTTCGTGATTTACAGGTCCACATCTTGCTGATACGCTCTGCTTGTGAACGGCTAGTCATTTTCGGCCTGGACCTGGAAAAATTACTTTTCGACACGCACTATTACCTAGCGTTGGCCGAACTACATCAATTCTCGTACCTTGTAATTAGGGCTGCTCCAGATAACTATAAACTTGTGCATCTACGGGCAGCCATAGTGCACTGCGATTTGCTAGAGCCCACTAGCCAAGAAAACATGTATCTGAAAGCAGAGTTGCGGCGTACGCTTCAGCTCTGGGAAAGACACATGCTTCTCTTTGGGCCTGACCCAGTGTTTCGCCGTGTTGGTGTAAATGCACTGATGGAAGTCAAGCCCAGTGTGGACATCATGACGAAAAACCCGTTTCTCAACTCCTACTGCGACTTGCTCCATGTGACTGATTTTCTTCTGGACTCAGGGCTCCGCATGCCCGAGCCCCTTGCCTGGAGATACTGTCCTGGTGCCACCGGGGATTCTGCTCTCACGTATTCGGCTCTTAAGCTGAATCTAGATACAATCACCGCTTCGGGGTACTTGTTAAATCAATCTCGCGAACACACACATGTGCAAATACTCGGGCTAGCGGTTCGCTTTAAGGTGCTTTTGGTGAGTGCCAATAAACTTGAACATTCATTTTTGGCCGAGGAAATTATGGCGGTTATTGTGCGTTTCAACACAGTGTTGGAAATCGGCCAGCAGTTCAAATTGTTTATGGAAAAGTACAATTTTGCCGTCGTGCTTTTAGAGGTGTTGGCGGCCTACTTGGCCGTTGTGCCCGAACACGAGTTTACGCCTGACGCTCTAAATGCCTTGGTCCAATTTACCACTACATTGTCTGCCTATATTAGCGAGCGCAGCAGGCGGTATTTGGATGATCCGCAAGTCAGTGGCTGGTTTGCTAGGTTTTATGGGAAATAATAGAGTAGCCATATATATTTGGTGGCAATTATTTATAGAGAAATTATGATACAGCATATTTATAGAATTCGTTTTAGAAAGAAAAAGGAAGACAGAAAAAAAAAAAAGGAAATTTCTTACTTACATGTTTGCTACCAAAGAAAAGCAAAATTCAGGAGACAGTAGTTGTTGATCTTTTCAGCTTCTATTGTTGACTGGCTTGTCTTTGCCTGATAAAGGCACTATCTCTCTGGGGATCAACCGATTGATCCAAAGACTGGCTCAATTTCTCGTGCTCTTCGATGAACTGTTCCGATGATAAGTTACGGAGCTTATCAAGATAATTATTAAACTCTTGAAGCGCTTTCTTCTCCAAATTTTTTATCATTTGCGCATGTTTGACCTGCATTTCTACCAGCTGAACATTACCAAGATGATCTTGATCAATTGTTTCTGGTGCCTCACCTTCAATAACCTCAACAATCCCCTCCACCGGAGGATAGTCATTTATAAGGTTTTCCAAATCGGCTTGCAGATTTTCATTTTCCCTGCCAATGGCTTCAACAGCATTCTTGAACGTTTGGCTTTCTCTATTTAACTCGTTGATCATTTCTGCGGGTGACAAGGTCCTCGGTTTCAGATGATCGTCCAGCTGGATTGACAAGTCTAGGGTCCCTTGAGACGTTGTATTTACGGGGACCAATCGTTACAGTGAAATCGTTACAGTGAAATCGTTACAGTGAAATCGTTACAGTGAAATCGTTACAGTGAAATCGTTGCAGTGAAATCGTTGCAGTGAAATCGTTGCAGTGAAATCGTTACAGTAGAGCCAGCGCGAGGTGAGGCTTTGAGCAGAAGCGCGGCAACATTCCACGAACGGGTGTCAGACAGATAACGAGAAAACAAAGGTTGTTTCCAATTTCTTCACCTTACCATAAAGGCAAGATTCCAAATGTTTTCTTTTCTTTTTTCTTGCTAAACAATCTCATCACTCCTCGAATTTCTCAAACACCTTCCATACTTTTAAAATAAATTTGTAATTGCTTAAGATATGCTACTCTATAAATCTCGTGACCGCCGTACCTCACGGTCGATAAGCGACCGCGAGTGGGACCGAAAAAAATTAAAACTGTTCATTAAAAAAAAAAAAAAAACGTCATAGTGCCTCTGCCATGAATGGGCGCGAGTTGGGGGCACGTCTGCACCCGTGCACCAGGCCCGATTTTCGACGAGTGGAGCCTGGTTAAAAAAAACTCACGGTAACTCTCCTTGCCCTTTGCCTTTCTCAAAAAGTCGTCCATTGATTTTTTTTTATTAATTACACTTTAAACTTTTTTTTTAAAAATTGTATTTACCCCAAAAACCCCAAATATATTCCCGTTTTTCTTAAACGTGCCTTGGAAATATCTGTGTCCCCGCAATCCCGAACGGACACTTAAACTTCCCCCCAATTCTTGTTTGCTTTTTTAGAGGTTTCCTCTCTGCCAGTTGCCCTCAACCCCATTAGAGAAAAAGTGATCAGGTACTTTCTTCATCAAACACAAAAAGAGAAGAAAAGAAAAGAAAGGAAAAGACCCAAAAAAAAAAAGTCATACTAAAATAGCCGCCGACTAATCAATAACCCCCTGGCGCCTCCTGTTTTTTTTCTTTCCTGTTTTAGAAAACCACCCGCGGCTTCTCCTGTGGTGCTACCTTATATTTCCTTCCCCTTCAATTTGGAAATCATACATTTTCTTTTTTCGAAACGCCACCCTTTCCCCTGAGCGTTTCACATATACAAAAGAAGAAGAAAAAAGAATAACCAAAGAAGTCACAAGCGCTTAGCCGCCGTTGAACTTTTACACAAAAAACAAAAATAACCAAAGAAACCCACAGTCTCATAAATTAAAATGGAATTGGACACAGACGTACCAATGGAAGATGCCGTCGAAGACGTGCAGGTCACAAAAAACGCCGGACTAAGTAAAACGCGTGAGGCTAGTCTTCTGTCGATCAACCAGTTGGACGCGTGGATCGAGAAGTTGACGCGGTGCGAGCCATTGTCGGAAACAGACGTCAAGCGTTTATGTGAAATGGCAATTGATGTGTTGCAGTTTGAAGAGAACGTGCAGCCAGTACAAGTGCCCGTGACCATCTGTGGTGATGTGCACGGTCAGTTCCACGACTTGATGGAGTTGTTTAAGATTGGCGGGCCGTGCCCGGACACCAACTACTTGTTTATGGGAGACTACGTTGACCGTGGCTACTACTCTGTGGAAACAGTTTCGTATTTGGTGTGTATGAAGGTGCGGTACCCCAACAGAATCACGATTTTGAGGGGAAACCACGAGTCGCGCCAGATCACACAGGTTTACGGTTTCTACGACGAGTGTTTGCGTAAATACGGTTCCGCTTCAGTATGGAAGTTGTTCACCGACTTGTTTGACTACTTCCCCATCACCGCTTTGGTCGACAACAAGGTTTTCTGTTTGCACGGTGGTTTGTCGCCCATGATCGAGACCATCGACCAGGTGCGTGAGTTGAATCGTATTCAGGAAGTGCCCCACGAGGGCCCCATGTGTGATTTGTTATGGTCTGATCCAGATGACCGTGGTGGCTGGGGTATTTCTCCAAGAGGAGCTGGGTTCACTTTTGGCCAGGATATCTCCGAGCAATTCAACCACACCAACGACTTGAGCCTTATTGCACGTGCGCACCAGCTTGTCATGGAAGGTTACTCGTGGTCACATCAGGAAAGCGTGGTCACCATTTTCAGTGCGCCCAACTACTGCTACCGTTGCGGTAACCAGGCCGCTATTATGGAAGTGGACGAAAACCATCAGAGACAGTTTTTGCAGTACGACCCATCCGTGCGGCCCGGCGAGCCCACTGTCACCCGTAAGACGCCTGACTACTTCTTATGATCTCTTTGTTTATTTGTTGTTTTTCTTTTGGTTTTATCACTGAATTCTTTTACGATTGGCATGCATCCGTGTTTTTTTTATTACACTCCCACCTACACATCCACCACCCTCTTTCCTTCTCATTAATGTATTATTGCTTCGCTTAGAAGGTAATAAATGATCTCCATGTTATTGTTATGTGTAGACTTTAGATCTCCACAAGGTTCTACTCCAGTCTTGTATTGGTCATATTTATTTATTGAGGGTATTCAAGCGGGACTCGGTTAATCGCTTCTTACTTCGCTTTCTGTGATTTTCGTAAGCACTTTTCTCATGGGGCTAGAATCTTCAGGAAGGCACCAATCGACGCTTATTGCCGGTCCAAAGTGTGTTTCTTCATCAGTTACCTTGATCACGTCTCTCTCACTTAAATAATCCTTGGTCTCATCAAAGCCATTACATGAGATACTAATAGCCAAGCTTAGTCCAAGTGAGATAAACAAATTGAGGATTTGGAAATCGTTCATCGCGTAGATCTGTTGATTTTTCTTTCTTAATAAAGTTGTTTGATGAAAGAAAAGAAGAATTTTGGGAGAAAAGAAAAACTAAGCGTGACCATCCTCTAAAACAATAGGGTGGGGATAGTGTTCTTGGAACAATGGCAATTTCAAATGAAATCCTCATCAGTACGTCTAAAAATATTATCAAACTAAACCGAACTTTTTTTTTTTTTTTTTTTGGAAACTTTTCTTGGTGAGCCTACCTTTTATTATAGGACAGTTTTGATCTTTTGGTTTGAAAGGAATTAGCCAACCCATAAAAAGATCTTGAATCTTGGGAATAACTAGTCCTGGATATCGGTCACTTCTCAGAATCATCGGTTGTCCGGGCAGGTAAAAAGTATGGAAAGGTCAGTATTTTTCGCTTAAATATAATTAATATAACTCAATAGGTTTTATTATCTTTGCTGAAAACTGCTTTACCCTTCACCGAAACGTCATGAAAGGTGAACAATTTATCATAAACAGAAATGTGTTTCTTGGTTTCAAGGCATACGGTACAACATTGAAAGCCCAGTGCTTTTGTTGAAATTTGTGCCAGTAGAATTAAAGTCTTACGAGTATCGATACTTTCATGTGCCTTCGGTAAATATATATTCATTCAAAGAATATGTTTGTTCAATACTGGAACTTATGGGGTATCATTGATTATTCTATAGGGCCATCGGGTGAAACGACCATCAGATGGGTTTGAGAATAATCGTTACTACGATCTTGAATACAATTCTGATAGTGTCTATTGGCTTGGTTATTTACATGTCATATCTGACTGATTGAAAAGTTTTGGTCATTCGTTGAATCTTCATCATTCACTTAGCGTCCGGGGCTACTGGAGAGCCTTGTGCATTGCCCGGACTAACTCAAATCTCCACTTTTGATCTACGAGCTAGATTAACATGACAAAGTTTGGGAAATAACATGATAAGACTTCCAAAATAACCTTTACAGAAGTAAAATCAGAAGTCTGGTAACCGTTACGCTCCATAATTTCAACAAAGGTAGTCAGATGTAAAATTTCTGTAGATATTCCATTCAGTCGCATATGTATAGAGTTACCGATATAGTATAAAGGAGACTTGATACTACAAGCAAGAAAAAAATCAAAAAGAATTTTTCATCCCCGATTTTCGAATCCCAAATGATGAACTTATGATAAAAATCCACCTTATTTGGATATCCCCAATGGATTAGCGAAATCGTACGTGTGCGATGTAACAAGCTCTGTAATACGATACTTTTCAAAGCAGATTATTAGAAACAATTGCTTAATTCTACGATCAAATATCGCTAAAAGAAAAGAAAAAAAAAAAAAAAAGAAAAAAAAACATCTCTTACGATATCGTTATGCCTAAAATTGCAGCCGATAATTTCACCATATCGTATTCCATACTCAAGCACCACACGCCAGAATCCGCGAGGTCCTGTTTGCAGGCGCACTGAGGGTCGTGGTCACACCACGGATCCAGCCAACCAGAGCCCACTGTTTGTCATTTTGCGGCCTGTGTGAAGGAAGCGCAGTCTGCTACCAAGACAGTCAATTTCTTTCAACATATTGACAAAAGAGGTTTAGAAGCAACAGAGCCGTGGCACTCAATCGGAATTTTCGTTTTTCCTTATCTTAACTAATCAAATCTCTTTTTTTTTTCTAGGAAAAAGCCTTTTCTGAGATCCTCTCCTCTCTGCACACCGATATCGTTATATAATGTTGAGAACTCAAGCACTCAGCAGACCCTCGGCCCGGGCCAGCAGAACGCTTTACACGTCTGTTTTGGACTCCGATATTAACATCACCCGCAACGGCAAAGTCAATTTGAGCGTGGGTCCTGGCGGACGCTCGTCTCGTACCGGATACACGGCAACTGTTTTTGGTGCCACGGGTTTTTTGGGCCGTTACGTGACGTCGAAATTGGCCAGACACGGAACTAATGTGGTGGTGCCATTTAGAGACGACTTGAAGAAACGGTTTTTGAAGGTCACGGGTGACTTGGGCGTGGTCAACTTTGTCGAGTTCGATCCCCGCAACTTGCAGTCAGTGGAGGAGCTGGTGGCCCACTCCGACATTGTGTTTAACTGTATTGGAGCCGATTACTGGACGAAAAACTTTTCCATGGCCGATGTCAATATCGGTATCACCGAGCGTATCACAAAGGCAGTGCGTGATGCCGGAAACGCCCGTTATGTGTATGTCTCTTCGTACAACGCCAACCCGGCCCTGGACTCGATTTACTACGCTACCAAGGGTCTTTCTGAGCAAGTTGTGCGTGACATTATTCCGGAATCGACGATTGTGAGACCTGCGCCAATGTACGGCCGTGAGGATAACTTGTTGAACTACTTGGGCCCCAAGTTGAAGATGTGGACGCCTAACAGAAACGCCAAGGAGATCTATCCTGTGCACGTGCTCGATGTGGCCAAGGCGTTGGAGAAAATCGGTTATGACGATTCGACCGTTGGCCAGACCTACGAGTTGTTTGGCCCAGAGAAATTGTCGTTCTTGGAAATCCGTAAAATGATCCATGGTATCACGCAGGACTACACCCAATTGGGACCTTTGTCGTACAGTTTTGGCGACTACAAGGTGCCTTTGGAATTGGCCAAGCTTGTTGCTCAGGCCAAGCAATACATCTACTGGAAACAAACAAACCCAGACCAGGTCCAGAGACACTTGATTGACCAGCAAATCGACCCTTCGGCCAAAACCTTCCAAGACTTGGGTATCACCGAATTGGACCAGTTGGCCAATGTGTTGTTCACATACGTCAAGGGTTGGAGACATCCTTTGATTGCCCAGCAAGGTGGCCAGTCCAAGAAAGACGCCCTCAGATTGCGTGAGCAACAGCACTTCACCTAGACGTGTTTTTTGCTTACGTGGCCCCCGTCTTTTTCTTCGTCCTTCCTTCTGCTGCATCTGTAGACTATTTTGCATTCTCCCCCTTCTTCTATATTGAAAAGATAATAAACATTGAAAAAAAAAAAAATACTGCGTGTTTTGTGATTATATCCTAGAGTTAATTTTATCGGTAGTCACGCTGATTCTCTTGAAAAAAAAAAAAAAATACTGCGTGTTTTGTGATTATATCCTAAAGTTAATTTTATCGGTAGTCACGCCGATTCTCTTGCTACAGTTTGCTGTTCCACTACCAAATCCCACCTTTTTTTTGACTTCTGTGTTTTCCCCTACTTCTTTCAATTTACTTTCACTGATCTATTAACATAAAAGTATGGCGATTTGTGTGGGATACCAATCTTGGCCACATCAACGTTTCTTTGGCTGTTGTGCCTTGTCCGTCATCTGTATTGATTCTGCACTTTTCGTCTATTTTTTTGTTTAGAAAAGTAATAAAAAAACAAATATGTCGAAATTTTCAAAAACGCACCTCTACAGATCAGAAATACATCAAATCAGGATATTTCTTTTCTAATATCATGTTCTGAAATCGGTGATGCGCTTCATCAGTTCCGCGCCTCGGCGATTTCCGAGACTTCTGCGAGTGCCCCGGATTTTCTTATCAGACACTACAATGTAAAAACTTTTTTTTTCTTCTTTTTCCTCATCTTTCTTGCATTTTTTTTTTTTCTTTTTTGTTAAAAACTACAAAACCTTTTTTAATATGTATAAACTACCCCCATCCTCGCTATTACATACCCTCTCAACAGCAGAAAAAGTCGAAGTTCTCGACCATCTATTCGAGCCTTGCTCCACTTTAGCAGGCCTTCTCACAGAAACAGTGATGACAAAACTGTACCAAGATTACAGGGATTTCATTGAGCTGACAAGACGATTTTTGCTTGCCTATCTAGAATCTGAGGAAAAGAAAAACGAGATTTCTCCAGCAATTGCCAAAATCATCTCTGCGCATCCTCGACTCGGGCCTTCAAAAGATAAACTTTCTTCTCATTCGACTTCCGAACAAAAATCGCTTGCAGGTAGTGCGGAAGAGGCTCAGAAACTCGCGGAATTTAACGATATTTATGAAAAGACATTTCCCGGGCTTCGTTATGTTGTTTTCGTGAACGGTCGTTCCCGGGAAACTATTATGGAAAATATGCAGCTGCGTATATCTCGAAATGACATTCTGCTTGAACGGAAACAGGCATTTGAAGCAATGTGCGATATCGCGTTGGATAGGGCGAGCAAATTGGGTGCAAAGTTGTAGATTGAATCAATAACGATATTTCAGAAATTTGTTGGATGTGGCATTCGTTATCGTATAAGGGAACTGAAAGCATTTTGTGGTCTAGCTGATTCTTCTTTGGGGTTCTTGCTTATGCACTACTCACTTGAGCTGCACTTCCAGACACTTGATTAGAATCGGTAAGGCACGGAACATAGGAAATGGCTTACCTTTTTTCCCAAGATTCGTACGATCAAACTTTGATTTAGAGGCGATATTAATAGTTAATTCAGTGATCCATCATAACTCAATGAATTACCAATGTAGAAATATTGTCTTCCGAGAACTCGCCAGCAATTATTCGTGCTCCTCCACTGATTGGTTTCAAATCGTGAGTCTGATGATACACCAAGGTTGTGCTTTTATAATCTAAATTTTTTTAGTGGAGTATTCCAACTGGGAGCAGAAACCACCCTATAGGGCCTACACAGAAACCCAATTGAGCTTTACTTTTCAATAAGATCTCGAACAATCCCAATTATCGTAGCGGTATATTCTAATACTCTGATATTATGAATGACGAGCTATTAATTAACCATCTTTGATTGCTTTGTGAACTGGCTTATCAATAAAGTCAATCCTTTGAAATGAGCTTAATTAAACACATCATTCTATACCCCCTTCTTCTCTGATCAAAAAGTAAAGCTCAATTGGGTTTCTGTGTAGGCCCTATGGGGTGACTCCTGCCCGCTGCTTCTGGATAGACTATTCACAATGAATTCATCTAGGACACTTTATCAGGTTTCAGGCCATTAAGATCGAATATACAAGATTTTTACACATTGAGTTGTGTTTGACTTGATCAGTGATCAATATACCACGCACTGTTTTTACCCGAAATTTTTTGGCAGAGCAGCTGGAAATAAGTGACTTTTCTTTGCAATAAAATAATGGCCAAGTCTTTTTTAAGGGAGTAGGAAAATATGGTTGACTAATACGGGAGTAAGTAAATCCTATAGACCTCGCTCAAGGCTCGCTGATAAAATTTACCACGAATATACATCGCAATTCTTGCCTACATGAACTAAAACCAAATTTGAGATTCTGTAGTGAATTACTACTTGCTTACCTTTTGAACATAATGAAAATTATAAGATATGATTCAGAAAGTCCTTAAAACCAAAAATAGTTTGAAACAGGTAAGGTAAGTTTGCGTGTTTTTGGCCACTATTATTATCTGTGAGCAAAATTTACTCCTTTAAAAAAAACATTTTGCGTTCTAGAAAATCGGATATTCACAAAACTTCTCCGAGAGGAAAAAAGATTGTTTTTTAGAGACTGAAAGAATAAAGCTCAATAATTTATAATAATTTTTTAGCCTTGTAAAAGCTTTGTTTGCATGAAAAACAACGTGCGATTAGGCTGATTACGAATTCAAGCTTCAGTTGCTCGCTAAATTACCATCGCATTTTGGAGATTCATATTTCATTATACTTTTTATTATGCGTAAGTTCCAGTTAACTTAGTTTTGTCTTATTTTTTAGATTTCCATAAATACCAAATGTTTTTTCATATTTTATCGTTCTTCTGTTTCTGAAAGAAAGAAACAAAGAAAGAAAGAGGTTGCCGATTTATTATCTCAGGAGAGAACTGCCAACCCTGACGATCGAAAACTAATTCAGCCTTTTACTTTTTGAAACCACTGCAAATAGGTAGCGGATACAATACTTCTGGTGAGATAGAATGATTGTGCTACCAATAAAGATGAAGGTGCCGTGAGTTTTTCTAGACAACAAATTGTAGAAGAAATCTAAGCTAATAAGATAAAAAAGCGACCTGTGTGCTACTTAATGCCGTTGGAACCTACAGGAGTCATAACGCGAAGGGTCTCTCAGTATACAATAATTTTCGGAAAAGTTCATCATAATAAACAAATATCAAACACTAATCAAAACATACTGTGAAAATTACATTAACTATTAAAGACCGTGGTAACTAGATTGCTGGCCAGGGTGAGGCATTTACCTTATCAGGAACCCGCGCCCCCGTGCTGCCCCCGGTAGTGCACCTGCGCCAATAGTTATATTCACACGCGCACGACCCGTCGCACCAATTTCAACGATAACTGGTGGCCATTCTTCGCTATAACCGATAATCGTTAAACAAAATCACTGCAAGATGGTATGTAAATCGTTAATATAGCTATAGCGATATCGTTAATACTAACAATCACAGGCTGGCGCTTTAGACAATGCCCGCAAAGAGATTAAACGTCTCTCCTTGGACGATACCGAGGAGTCTAACTACGGCCAGATTTTCTCGGTCTCGGGACCCGTTGTTGTTGCTGAAAACATGATTGGATGTGCCATGTACGAGTTGGTGAAGGTTGGTCATGCTAACTTGGTGGGTGAAGTCATTCGTATCAATGGAGACAAGGCCACAATTCAGGTCTATGAGGAGACTGCCGGTGTCACTGTCGGTGACCCAGTGTTGAGAACTGGAAAGCCTTTGTCGGTGGAATTGGGTCCTGGTTTGATGGAGAATATTTACGATGGTATCCAAAGACCTTTGAAGGCTATTAGAGAGACTTCTGAGTCTATCTACATCCCCAGAGGTATTGATGTTCCCTGCTTGAACAGAGAGATCCTGTACGATTTCAACCCTGCCTCGTTGAAGGTTGGTGACCATATCACTGGTGGTGACATCTTTGGATCTATCTACGAGAACTCTTTGTTGGACGACCATAAGATCTTGTTGCCTCCTCGTGCCAGAGGTACTATTACCTCGATTGCCGAGAAAGGCTCGTACCAGGTCGAGGACACGATTTTGGAAGTTGAGTTCGATGGTAAGAAACATTCTTACTCCATGATGCACACCTGGCCAGTCAGAGTCCCAAGACCTGTAGCCGAGAGATTGACTGCAGACTACCCATTATTAACCGGCCAGCGTGTGTTGGACTCGTTGTTTCCTTGTGTGCAGGGTGGAACCACCTGTATTCCTGGTGCATTCGGCTGTGGTAAGACGGTGATTTCCCAAGCATTGTCCAAGTTTTCTAACTCTGATATCATCACCTATGTTGGATGTTTCGCTAAGGGGACTGAGGTCATTATGGCCGACGGCTCTGAGCAAACCATTGAGTCGATCGAGGTGGGTGACAATGTGTTGGGTAAAGACGGTAAGCCAAGATTGGTGGTTGGATTGCCTCGTGGTAACGATCAGATGTATGAGGTTATGCAAAAGACTCAAGATCAATCTGTTAAGTCCGAACATGCTAAGATGAGCTACACTTGTAACTCGTCTCATGAGCTTGTTGTTGAGACTCCTCAACACATCAAGCGCACTAACGATACTCTTGGAGGCGAAACTCAGACTTCCGTTGTCTATTTCAAATGGGGTACTAGACAAACTCCAGATGGACGGGAAATTAAGATTGTGAGTGAAGCCACCAAGTCTTTCCAACACAGTACTCACGGTGGAAAGAAGTTCGCGGAGATGAAAGCGAATGAGTTTGCGGCCCAAGTTCCTAATGAATCGTTCCAATGGACCATTGAGGCTAGAGATGTCGCTTTGTTGGATGTTGAAGTTCGTGAAGCAACTCACCAGTTGATCAATCCAGTCTTAGTTGAGAACCCTACTCTTGCCCCACTTATTGAGCAGCTTGGTGGAGATCCTAAGTTGGCTGATGAAATGGCTTATAAGCTCGGTATGTTGGCTGGTGATGGATACACCAACTCTTCAACTAAGAGTTATGCGCCAACCACACCAATTAAAGGCTTTCCGTTATCTTCCTTTACTCATGCGGTAAATGACGACGTTACTTTGTCACCAGTTTCTTCCGTGATGGATAACGCATCGGTGCCATCCTCTCCAGGAACTTCTATTTCTCACCTTGAAGCGAAGCGGAGAGATAGTGTTTCCTCTTTAGGTTCTATTATGGAAGGAAAGTCTCCTTTGCAAACAATTGGTGCAGTTAATGCTTGGTCTTCAACTGCTTCGAAGGACAATATTTCGCCTTTGGCTTCTTATGATGAAGTTGATGTTTGGTCTTCAACTTCTGAGAATGCGGGTCTGATGCCTTTGCAGGTCGAGGATGTTAATGTTTGGTCTTTAACTCCCGAAAACGATGAAATCCCTTTCAACAGCGAGCGTAAACACTTGACTGATGATAACATCTTTTGGAAGGTTGCGCAAAACTACAAGGTTGCGGACCCAACCAAATCTGTTCCTAAGAATTTGGCCTGTGAAACTCTTTCTGTCCGTGAGCATTTCGTGGCTGGTCTTATCGACTCTGAAGGACACGTTACCCAAAGCAAAGAGACTGGAGAGTACAATGCTACCGTGAAGACTATCAACACAAATCTCAAGGATGGTCTTGTTAAAGTTGCGCGCTCTCTTGGTATTCGTGTTTCAGTTACTGTTGAAGAGGAACAAATTAGAAAAGCTTTCGCTGTTTTCATGAGCGGCGCCGCTTTGAGAGGCGTTCTCCAAAACTGTGCCTTGGAAAGAAATAAGAGTCCAATTGAGTCATTCTCAAGAAAAGCAGTGCCTTACTACTTTGATGTTAAGAAAACTACTGTTGATGACTACTATGGTGTCACTCTTGAAGACGGCTCTGACCACCAATTCTTGTTGGCCAACTGTGCTCTTGTCCACAACTGTGGTGAGCGTGGTAATGAAATGTCCGAGGTGTTAATGGAGTTTCCAGAGCTTTATACCGAGATTTCTGGTAGAAAAGAACCTATTATGAAGCGTACGACCTTGGTTGCCAACACGTCTAATATGCCGGTCGCTGCCAGAGAAGCCTCGATCTATACAGGAATCACAATCGCGGAATATTTCCGTGATCAAGGTAAGCACGTGTCGATGATTGCCGACTCGTCTTCTCGTTGGGCCGAGGCCTTGAGAGAAATCTCCGGTCGTTTGGGAGAAATGCCTGCCGATCAAGGTTTCCCTGCATACTTGGGTGCCAAGTTGGCTTCTTTCTACGAGCGTGCAGGTAAGGCCCTCGCCTTGGGTTCCCCTGACAGAGTTGGATCGGTGTCTATTGTTGCTGCTGTTTCTCCAGCTGGTGGTGATTTCTCTGATCCTGTCACCACCTCGACTTTGGGTATCACGCAAGTTTTCTGGGGTTTGGACAAGAAGTTGGCCCAGCGTAAGCATTTCCCCTCGGTCAACACCGCGATTTCTTACTCGAAATACACCAATGTGTTGGCCAGTTACTACGACAAGAACTACTCGAACTTTGCTTCTTTGAGAACCAAGATGAAGGAGATCTTGACCAACGCCGAGGAGTTGGAACAGGTTGTGCAATTGGTGGGTAAGTCTGCCTTGTCGGACTCCGACAAGATTGTGTTGGATGTTGCCACTTTGATCAAGGAGGACTTCTTGCAACAAAACGGTTACTCCACCTATGACCAGTTCTGCCCAATCTGGAAGACCTACGACATGATGCGTGCGTTTATCACCTACCATGACGAGGCCCAGAGGGCTATTTCCAACGGTGCTATCTGGTCCAAGTTGGCCGAAGCCACCAGCGACGTTAAGCACGCTGTCTCGAGCGCCAAATTCGTCGAGCCACTGGAAGGTGAAGAGGCTGGCCGTAAGGGTTTCAATGACTTGTTGACCAAGATTACCGAACGTTTTGCCGAGGCTGCCGAGTAAGCGTGCCATTGAGCAATTGAGAAAAGAAAAGAAAACTTAGAAAGATAAGCAGCCTAGATTTTAATTCTAAATATTGTACGAGTGATGGTTGTCCAAGCGACGACGTGTAGGGCATAGTTATTTATGAATACTTGAGATCAAATATTCATCAGCTTTAATTAACTTGCTATATTTCGCGGTGTACTTTCTCTTATTACAAAGCTTTCGACCAGGTACCACCTTTTGTGTAAATGCTTTTAAATGAAGAAAATGGTTTATCTCACCACTAAAGCTGAGGTCTGCAGTGTAGAAGTCATGTGAAATGGACAGTTTTGGGGTCCATATCGAATATATAAAGAATGGTTCTCAGTTGAACAAAGAAATAGAATCGGAGATTTTTATACTACATAACTTATTTGATACGTCTCGAAATGCTTCTTGGAATTCTTATAGGCTTAGCTAAGTTGTAAAGTTTTCAGAACGGCCACCACAGACACAAACACTGAGAGGGAATCGGTGAAAAAGGAGGTCTTTTTGCATCTGCCAATGGAATACCCCGTGGAGTATAAACCATTGTTGAATTATTACCTGGTTCAACAGAACATGGGCCTTGTACACCTCTGGGCAAGAAAGAGCTAGTGCTATTATTGGCCGGGGCTGCAGAAAGAGGCGAGTTCACCGAAACACCTCCTGGCGTATGCTCGATTATCGGCGAAGCCCGTTGCACCGGGTTTTTGGTCGCGTTGAGAGTAAACCAGCTGCGTAGATGAATTGTATCCACTTCCCCCACTTGCTGATATGGATGGCTTAGATTAAGTGATTGCTCCACATTATTCTGTGAAGAAGTGGGGCGAAACATGACCATTCGGTCTTCCATGAATTGGGTGAATTGATCTTGGAAAATAGCAGGGGTGGCCTTTCTTTGAGAATGGTACAATTCAGCAGGTCTCGGTGGTTCATGGGGCCCACTCTTTAGCCCAATACACGGATCCGGAGTTTTTGCCAGATTTTCCAGGCTTTGAGAATTCAGTCCGTTGCTGAAAGCCCGGGCCCGAATGATTCTGGCCATGTCCAGGCTCACCGTGGGGAAAAGTGAAAACGTGTGGTTTTTGTAAGGAGGCCTATACCGTGGAGGCCCAGCCATGCTTGAAAGAGTCGTGTTTAAGGGGAGCGTGAAAAAGCCGTGAATAAGTCCAATGGGCATTGTGGTTGAGTTTCTGTTGCTGCGTTGTTTGAAAGTGGGCACAAGATTAGAAAGATTAGAAATATCATAGCCGTCAGTATCTTGTGGTTCTAACGGCTCGTCTGTAATATAATCCTGCTCAATACGATTTGGCTTCCTCTGTAATCTGAATTCTCTTAAGGAACAAAATTGCTCGTTTGCCAGACCAGCAGATCTTTTTTGAGCAACAGAGGGCCATTTTTGGGTGGTAAAATTGATCGGTAAAGATACGCAGCCGGGAACTACAAGACTAACGTTGGCTGACGAAGCAGTTTGTTCCACCACAGGAGGCGAATCTGAAAGAGACCCCCGATCGTCAAATACCGTGGTAGTGGAGGCCGCGATATTTGGAGGATCCGAGGTCTCTGAAAATTCTAGGGCCTCTATTTTATGAGCGTACTCTACGTGCTGAATATCCATCTGGGCCTATTGATTGATGGGGTTTTTGCACCCAAAGCTGGGGCGGGAAAGAGAAGGAGAAGGAGGCCCAAAATGAACCAATGCGCGCAGGCGAGAATCCGGCTAGTCACGTGACTGGGGAAATTCCAGCACTCATGATGATGGACAGTGGACACTGGGATACTGGGGGCACTTACGCTGATATCTGAGTGTCAGTGTCAGATCAAAAAGTATGGAGAAACGTAAAAAAAAAAAAAAAAGATTGTAAAAAATAGAAATTGGTCTCGAATTCGGACAATTCAACTTGAGACTTTGGCAGATCGGCATAGTGATTGACTGGAAACTGGAGTGATGAAGAAAATCTACCATTCCCCGGAGTTTCAGCAGCGTCCTGGTTGTGAAAAATTTAGTCTTGTTTCAGTAGATCGAAAATCGTAATGTATTAAAACAACGATATAACGATACAGCGTTTGAATAAATCGTTAAGCTTTTTTGTTGTGGGTTTCTACAGATTGCATGTTGTTGCACACCAAAGGTATGTATTTTTCTATATACGGACGTCAGTTAAGAGTCTCTCTGGAGACAGCCAAATGGAGTTTTAAAGCCAGCAAACCATCAACACGAGCTCAAGCTAGAGGTGATCCAGTGTCCGATTACTTGGATCTAGCTCTAACCTTCCGTCTCTTTCTCTTAAGTCTTCTAACTCTCTTCTTTCTCCACTTATTTCTCATAGTAGATAAATGTGATGGGGAAAGGAAAAAACCAGAAAATCTCGCGGGTGCTCGCACTATATATGTGAGCGCTAGCGTGTCGAGGCAAAAACACAAGCAGCCACTTGTGACTGCTTTTTTACGTGCACGTGACCTCTACGCGGCAAGCATGAGTTGCCAAACACTCAATAATCCAGAAGCGGTAATTATTAGAAACTGTTGTTTTGATTGATAATGGAGGGGAAAAAGGGAATAAAGGACTGTTTGGGAAGAATTTACATCTTTTTATCCCCGAAAAGTCTGAAAAATATCGATTCTGTTGCTTTTTCATACTTTTGGATCACTTATTGGGCATCAGCCCTGAGTGTTGGCTGAATGGGGACTTTAGCCCTATTCACGCACCGCGATTGTAGATTTACCCTGTCACTCGACTGAAGGCAATTATAGCAAATATTAGGCGATTTCATTATGCTTCACGTAAAATTCGTATTACACATTAAAGGAATATAATATTCCAAAAATCTAATAATTCTTATATCGTTTTGGCGCATCATATTTCTAAATATTTTATCGGCGTGGAAATTATCCCCGTATACTTCTATTTACACATTGCTTCATATTAAGGCCACTTATGCAGATGATTTCTCTGCCAACTTATTCAACCGCTTGGTTTCTTGCTTATAAGCACGGTACAAATCCTCCTTGATATCGCCGAGCCCCGTGGCTTCAATCAATTTGTCGACCGCATCAGAATCTATCAACATATGCTCTTTATCGCAAGTTTCAGACTCAATATGTGCAAAAGGCCCATCTAAATCAACATGGTGCTGGAAAGTAAGATGTTTGGATGTTGAGGCAGGGGTCGGTTTACCATCTCCCTTAGTTTCAAGCAAAAACCCAAGGTTTTTGGCACCCCTTAAGGCCTGTAGATGGCAGTATAATCTGTACGCCAAGTAAAAACCAGGAACGTTGGGTGCTACCGGCACCAATGCCACAGGTAAACTTATAGGAATGCCAATTGCACAGAAAATGGCCCATTTACGATGATGAGACACAAGATCGGTCTTGAAACTGTACATCTGGTCAAGAATCACGTGCGGGGTCTGGATCTCGGGATGATACACTGGAATCGGCTTAAGTTGGTCGACAGAAAGCCTATTTTCTGCAAGTTCCGAAGTCATCACTGCACGGGGTAAATTGTGAGATTCTCTTTCAATAGTTTCCCGAACCATTGCCTCTTTACTGGGGAAAGAGCGTAGACAATTCTCATTGTAGGGGATAGAACTGAGCAATTTCAGCACCAAGGCAACGATTTTTTTATTGACGGATAACTCCGACAGCAACAATTTGTGCCACGCCTTGGTTGCTAAGCCCACCAACTTTTGCTCTGTTTTTGAAAGCCACGAGACTGCTTCTAGCTGGTCCTTACTTAAAAGCCCAGCATTATGATGGCAATAAATGAACGACCGTTTGGTGGTGATGGGAATACTGAGCAAGAAAGTCTGGTTCAAGTCGAATTTTGGCCGTATTGGCAGCTCACCATTTTTTTCACTGACAGCGGTATATTCCTTATTTTCATCCACGGCTTGTGTTAAACTATTGGTTTTATCCTTAGTATCGTTATATCCATTCTTAGCTTCAGAAGTGGCGGCTGGTGTTGAGATTGAGAATTGGCGGAGACAGAAAAGCGGGAGGAACGAGTGTGGGCGTGTATTTGCAGCACGTGTATTAAGAAGACCCGTCTTCAAACATGTCCGAGACACATTTACACCTATCATCGAAATTGAAGTAGTAAAGAATAGAAAAGTACAGAATTCCGATCCACAGCAACTGATAACTATTAAATCAACCTACGTGCATGGTGTATACCGTATGCAGGCGGAAGGCAATCAGTGATGATGATAATGATGATGATGATGTGCGGGCGGAGTGGCTGCGGAGATTCCTCAGTAATTAACGTGACCAAGGCAGTGTGGAAACGGCGATTTACCGAAAAGTGAGGGATTTTCAACTTTTATTCCCAATGTAATTTTTAGTTTAGTACACGCAATGCTCGCGTTATTTGGATACCTGCTATTTTTATCGTTGCTGACTTTGTTTATTTATCACCTTCAGAAATTAATGTGGACTCTCGTTTAAAAGTTCGCGATTGAAAGATTTGTGGCGGCCTCATTTGTGTGCCTTCACCAAGGGAACATGAGATACATGAGAAAGTTTAAGTACGAAATACAAAGATTTATTGTAATGATGAGTTTCAAATAAGAATAAAGCTTCATCGTTTTTTCATATCAAATTTTTTCTTTTGCTCCAACGTCCTTGCTGAAACGGCCATGATTCAAGCAGATGAGCGGAGATAAGACCGGCCCGGTGCGCACGTGCACTGGGTGAAAATATCTTCTGCTACTGCAAAACTGGGTAAGAATATCGAACGATATCACTGCCAGTCTTTCTATAGGAATAACGATATTCTTTATTTCTCAAACACCGAGGGAATAACCCCCTCGTATATTATCCCGATCTTGGTTTTCAGCAAGATCATTTCTTATTTACTACCGCAATCGCTATACGAATCCGCGCAGCCCCAGACCCTGCACGCCATTGCTTTGTTTGGGCCCACACAAACTCACGGCCATCCAACCTTATTTCGTTAGCGTATCTCAAAAAGCATTTTTTTTTAAAAAGGATAGACCAACACACCACAAGATTGCAAATCTGGGTACATAAAATAAGCAGCTGTTATCGATACTTTCTATCTAACACGCCTTTCACTCTTTAACCCTTCAATTCCATTTGAGTTTAGTTTAGTTCAGTTCAGTTGAGCTCAGATTTCTTTTCTTGCTTTTTCAATTTGGCCCGGGGTACACCAGAGACTCACCTAAATTCTCAATTGGTGATAATATCGTTATTTTGATTGAACCCAAAAGAGAAAGAACTAGTACCAAAAATAAAGGAGAAAAAAAAAATAGAAAACACACACACATAAGATATGACTGATTCTGAAAAACTACATCGTGACAATGGAGGTGATGAACAGCTTGAGGCTGCAAATCCATTTGCACACGCCCACGTGCTGACGTATTCGCTTTATCCCAAAACAGTGCCGAATTATGTGCTTGATAAGCTTTCTCTGGCACATTATAAAGAGCAGTTGAAAAACACAAACGTGAACAACGACCAGGCGGAAATCTCGCCTGCGGTCAAGGCACATTCGCTTAAAGACGAGCCGGAAAACGAGTTTGTGTCTTTTATGCACGATCCATTCATCAAATCGTTAAATAATAACTGGGCCAACCTCTTGGTGGCAGTGAAACAGCCCACGGAAGTTCCCACAGATACAACGTCACGGCGTGAGTCGCTTGCGCCACATCCGGATTGGGAAAAACCATGGGGAGGCGATGAAAGACTCCGAACCGCATTGCTTGGAGCCAATGATAATGCTGCTTCTACAGATGACCCCAATCTCCCGATATGGCGGCGATTATTCACACGGAAAAAGGCATTGGCCGTGGAAGATAGCCCTAAACACCGCACCAAAGCTGGGTACTGGATGCTGGACGAAAAACGCAAGGACTTGATGCCTACACTTTGGCGGATATTTGTGCAGAACCCATTTTTGCCCTTGCTTCTACGGCTCACGATCTTAATGTTTTCTGCATGTGCATTGGCGCTTGCCGTGTCGATTTACATGTACCTGAAACATGATTATGACGGTACCAGCATTGAGCAACAACCAAGCACGATTTTTGCCATTGTTGTACAAAGCTTTGCTATAGTTTACATCGTGTATATTGCCTACGATGAATACTCCGGAAAGCCGTTGGGGCTTCGTAATCCATTGGGCAAAATGAAGCTTATCATGTTGGATCTTCTTTTCATCATGTGTTCCTCGGCCAACATGTCGCTTACGTTCGACTCGCTTTACGATGAAAAATGGGTGTGTAAGCCTGACCATTCCGATACCGGTGGCGGTAACTTATATCCGACCGTCAGTTTCTTGTGTCGCCGCCAGCGGGCGTTGGCGTCCTTTTTGCTTCTTGTGCTTGCATTGTGGGTTTTGACATTCACCATTTCCATTATCAGAGTCGTCGACCGTGTGAGCGTGGGGCCTCGCGCCGAGTAAGCATTTTGGAGAAGAACAAGAAAAATGAAAAAAAAAAGAAGAGAAGAGAAGAGAAGAAAAGTTCTTTCTATACATAATATTTCTACACCGATACCTGAGAGTGTGGTGAAATGAGGGTTGTACCTTGTTTTCACTCTTTTGCATCCGCGTATATACGCCTACACCCGCCATACACACCCTGTTCCAGTAATCGTATATCCTTTTAATTCACATATACTCCATTTTAAAAGCTTTTCCATTCATCGTTATCCCTTTTTTTTATTTGGGGTATTGCCTACTTAGAACAATAGCACGTGCCTGCATATGGGCGGGGCGATCCACAACCACCGGCCCACCGTCTCCAACTAAAGAGCGAGGACACGACTTGCGAACCTACAACTTCAACCACGGGCAAAAAAAAAAAAAAAGAGAGAGCCGTTGATCTTTGTTTATTTATATTGAAGGTTTTTTATAGTGCATAGATTTTCTACTTGGCTGTGGTATTGGCTGTGGTATCAGATCTGAGAACACGAGAAGAAAGATTTCCCAAGATTTTCATAAAGAAATAAGGCTTTGGGCATATCTGCGATCCCCCAGCTTTTACTAATCTTGTTCTTCTACTCTTGAGAATCTTTTTATAAATTTTTCTCTTCCTTTTTTTATATACTTTTTCTAGAGAAAAAGAAAAAGAGATACGGAAGTTGAAAAAGTTACAGGAATATCAATTATATCAAGTATATCTAAGCCGTTGCTTTTTGTGTGGGAATATACTTAGACATCATCAAGTGACGCCACACTTGAAGAGACTCGCTTCAACAACGCACAGAATTTCGAAGAAAGAAACGAAAAACTTACAAGAAGTCAAAAAAACAAAAACAAAAACAAAAAGAAGGAATTTATCAAAAACATGTCCACACCCGCAACCCTCCCCATAGCTGGAGACTTGGAAGCCACATGGAATTTCATCGAGCCTGGGTTGGAGTTTATCTTAGGAGCTCAAGGAGACCAAGGAGTCACTTCCAAAATGTACATGAACTGCTATACTGCAGTCTACAACTATTGCACCAATAAATCACGTAGCAGCAATCCGTCTGCTGCTAGTTCTGCCGCGATTTCTGCTCGTGGAGGCTCCGAGAAATCCACATATTCATTGACAGGAGCAGAAATCTACTATAAGTTGGAGGAATACTTGGTCAACTTCATCAAGAGCTTACGCGCCGAACCGGGAGAGCTGTTTTTGGAGTTTTACGTGCGCAAATGGAAACGTTTCACCATTGGTGCCGGTTATATGAACAACGTTTTCGACTACATGAACCGGTACTGGGTCCAGAAGGAGAGATCGGACGGCCGGCGCGATGTTTTTGATGTCAACACGTTGGCATTGATCCAGTGGAAAAAACACATGTTTGACATCAATGTGGAGCAGATCCGGGCGGAGATTTTCGAGTTGATTGAGCGCCAAAGAAATAACGAGATTGTAGACACCAACATCATTTCTGTGGCGGTGAAATCAATGGTATATTTGGGCATCGATGTCAATGACTTGAAAAAACCCAACATGGTGGTATACGCCACGTGTTTCGAGACGTTCTTCATTGAAAAAACCGTTGAGTACTACCGTAAGGAGAGCGAGACTTTCCTCTCACAAAATAGCGTGGTTGATTATATGATCAAGTGTGAAAATCGGTTGGCAGAAGAAATTTCTCGCTCTAATAATTATTTGGAGGACCGCAGCAAGCGTTCGTTACTAGAAACCATGCACACGGTGTTGATCAAAAATCATGCCCAGGAAATGTACGACCAGTTTATCAAATTATTGGAACGCAACGAAATCGAACATATCCTGCGCATGTACAAGTTGTTGGCCAAAGTGCCCAGCACGTTACAAGCATTGGCCGACGAATTGGAGTCTTTTATAAAAACCGAGGCTGCTCAGGCCATCAAAGATTTGAAAACCTCGACAGAAGCCCAGGAGGCCCAGGCTTCAACAGACAAACCCGTGAGAAGACCCGCAGCACAATCTGCGGTCAGCCCCAAGGCCTATATCCACACATTAATCCGCGTCTACGAGAAGTTCAACGAAGTCGTGTTCAATTCTTTCAAGAAAGACCCTATTTTCATAAAAGCACTCGACAGCGCATGTCGTCATTTTGTCAATGTCAATGTCATTGCCACACCCAATCCAAAGGCTTTGAGCAAGAGTCCTGAGTTGCTTGCGAGATATGCAGACGGATTTTTAAAAGCAACAGGAAAAGAGGCAGATATCGAGAACATGACCGCAGATAACTTGGTACTTATTTTGAAGTTCATTGAGGATAAAGATGTGTTTGAAAACCATTACAGGCGTTTGTTAGCCAAGAGATTGATCAATAGTAATACTAAATCGGACGAGTTGGAGGAAGGTATTTTGCAGAAGTTGCAAGAGGGCAATTCTTTAGAGTTCACCTCGAAAATCACCAAGATGTTC
The DNA here is from genome assembly GCA_030573015.1 of Metschnikowia peoriensis. NCBI lineage: Eukaryota > Fungi > Ascomycota > Pichiomycetes > Serinales > Metschnikowiaceae > Metschnikowia > Metschnikowia peoriensis. The sequence goes on along the minus strand of JAJMCO010000098.1, from coordinate 5,176 downwards.
CAGGATATGAAGTCTTCTGAAGATTTGAAAACCAGAGTCCGTGATATTATTGGGTATGAGACGTCGGTGGGTGACTTCAGCCCATTGATTTTGGCGCAAAGTATGTGGCCATTTGTACACAATGAGGATTATAACCTCAAGATTGCACCGGAATTGATGCGCACAATTGAGGTGGTGGAACAGGAGTACGGCAAGAAACATAGTGGTAGAAACTTGCAGTGGTTATGGAATCATGGTAAAAACGAAGTCAAGGCCAACCTTGCAAGAAAGGGTAAACCCCCATTCATTTTCACTGTCTCGAACGTCCAGTTAATGATCCTTCTTGCATTCAATGACCAGGCCACGCACACATACTCCTCACTTAAAGAAACCGTGGGTGTTGCACAAAACGTGCTTGATGCTCATCTTTTGCCATTCGTGAAGTTCAAATTAATGGAGCAAAACCCACCTGCACCGCAACAAATGAACGACCTGCAAACGACATTTACAATTGTTAGCGAGTACAAGTCCAAAAAATTGAAGGTCAACTTTGTCAGCTCGATCCGTAACGAACAGAAGCAAGAAGATGACGAAACCAGCAGAGAAATTGACGAGTCGAGAAAGAACTACCTTACTGCAAGTATTGTCCGGATCATGAAGGCAAGAAAAACCATGAAACATAATGACTTGGTGAACGAGGTCTTGCTTCAGGCGCACTCGCGGTTCAAGGCAAAGCTTATTGATCTTAAACGAGCAATCGAGTACTTGCTCGACAAAGAGTACATAGCACGTCGCGAGGGCGATTCCTTCGAGTATTTAGCATAATGACCCCCACGAGAAGAAATGAAATTTAAAAGTTGATATCTGTAAGTGGTTCACGATAAGAAGCATGCGAGATCATGCTGTAACAAGGGCAAAGTCAGGACAGGAGTCTGCATTTATGCCCTATCAATAAAAAAATCGAGATTGGAAGCATGTCAGCCTTCATTCACAAAGCCATTTTGCTATATAGGTAAAAATTTCAATTCTAGCAATTGATAACAGTGCCGGTCAAATGCATAATTTATGACGAAACACTTTCTACAGACAGATGTGGTTCTGCCAAGTCTGGTAGTGTTTCTTTTTTCTCGATTCATCGACAAATCCAACACATCAATACTTACCACAAAATGTCATCTTCCGTGATTCCATAAGCCTCTTTTCTTCACCGCAGCCCATGTTATTTTATATCCACCATGACATCCGTAAGCATGGATCCGATCCACAACTTCGAGAGATTCCTCGATTTTCACGGCACCGAAGGGAGAGTTTCCAAAAATGGCATAAAGTTTTTCCTGGTGAAGTCGAAACTTTTGGCATATTCTTTGACATATCAGAACATAGGTTTCATGGATCATTCTGGCTTGTATTAAAGTTTTTGCCATTTCACCGTATATTAATATCAGACAGTAGCCATCGTTTTTTTCCGACTCAAGACACGTGAACGGATGCTTTTCAGATACACGTGTGTCAATAATTGTACTATTAATCCTGGAACATCTTTCAATTTCTGCGCTTGTATGTGAAGCATCGTTTTTATCATAAACTTTTGAGACATTTGCTTGTTACATGAATACATTATCGTTAAACTAAAAAAATAATACTCCATGAGCAACTCTGACTCACTCGAGTCAGTGACAAGTCTCACAGATGCAATTTTCAAATTCCCTGAGACTTTTGTTAGAAACTTCTCTTCTTCTTCTGATCCACTTACCTTCGTCTAAAGAGTCTTTTTCTACATTATAAGCATGGAATTGCTTCGGGAAAGATACTCCCATTATGTACTACCTTTGTTTGAGAAAAACACATCTTCGCCATTTTTCACCCTCCTTTCTTTTGCAAGAAAACGACGTGTGAGCTTGTTTTCAAAACTTTATCAAAATTGTGGTTGTGCCGGGTTTTGTTCAATTTTACAGTTATGCCCGAACCAGCTTTATGTGCCTGTGTAAAGAGCTTCAGGCGCTACTTGAACACAGGAAAACACGTATATTTGGTGCATATCGGTAAAGCGATAAACCTTTACACCAGCGATTACCTAGAATCGGCCCCGGGCATCGCTAAAATCGTTAAATTCGAATACATACTTGTATCAACCCAAACATATGTCTTTAATTTCGAGGCCTGCTAACGGGAACGGAAACAAGACATCTTTATACGATGAGGCAGTTGTTCTTTCGGGCCATGAGGGCGCTGTGTTATCAGTAAAATTCAGTCCTGATGGACAGACAATTGCTTCTGCAGGAATGGATAGAACGATACGGCTCTGGAATCTCCCCACCAAGGCCGACGAAGATGTACCAAATTATGGTATAATTGAAGGACACAAAAACGGTGTGACCTCTCTTAGCTGGCTTCTGCAGAGCAAACTCTATTCAACCTCTGCCGATTCCACTGTATCTATATGGGATGCCGAAACTGGGCAAAGAGTGAAAACAGGTAAAGGTCATACTCTCACAGTAAATGACTGTAGTGTCGATGAGGAAGGGTTATGTTTGAGTGTGGGTGACGATGGCAGTATCCGATTATGGGATGAGAGAGAAAAACACGAGGTCAGGAAAATCGAAACGGAATATCCCGTGTTAGCATGCGATTTGAGCAAAAACGGGAAAGTGGCATATGTCTCTGGCGTTGACCCCACTGTGAAAGCATACGATATGGTTCTGGGCGAAATTTTATGGAGTTGCGATGTTTCCTCTGAATCTACTACCGGAATAGCGCTTAGTTCCGACGAGTCGACGCTTGTTTTGCGGGCCATGGATGGTGCTGTTCATACAGTGAATGCAAAGACGACAGTTCCCCAGGGAATTTCCCGAAATGGCCAGAGTTATGCTGGTGCAGTGGGCGGGCCTCAAATGCTCTTGTCACGTGTGGCATTTTCGCCAGACGATGTTTATATCTGCCTGGCTTCTGATGACCAGCTGGCCACTATGTGGAGCACTGCCTCGCAACGTATGGTGGCCAAGTTTTCTGGCCATGAAGCAGCATGTGTGGATGTCGATTTCCACCCTGCCGAAAAAGTGATGGCCAGTTGCGCATTAGATGGAAACATCATTGTCCGTGAGTATTAGAACCTCACGCTTTTGCGGGGTACTTTTTTCACAGATTCTAAAGGCAATTGACGAGGTTTACCTTCAACAAACTCAACATTGAGCTGGCCCAAATCTGGCCGGCTTTGTTTAGCCTCGCTATGTCTTTGTAAGTTTCCCTCATTGAACAAGCGCATTGTCCAGTTTCGTCTTCTTTGGCCATTTGACATCACAATTTCCGAAGAATGCGTGGGAAGCGAAAATTTCAGTACACTGCCGTCATCAACTTCCTCTAGCTTGCTTGTGGTGGTAATGGTGGTGACATGGTCGGAAAAGCCTGCATACTCTTGTTCGTCATCGTTCACTGGTAGAAACTCGTGCTTCAACACAAACTCCTGCATCCCCGTGTCATCAATCACGTACTTCTTTTGAGACCCCTCGTTTTCCATTTCAGGAAAAGTTTCGCCTTCGACTCTGCGCCGATAAATTTCCTCCTCTAGAGTACCCCGGAGCACCAATGTCTCCACATACACTTGACTTGTTTGGCCAATACGATGCGCTCTTTTGATTGCCTGAGCTTCAACCGACCTGTGCCAGACAGGATTAATGAAATAGACACGGGTGGCCGCAATCACAGTCAATCCGTGCGAAGCCAACTTAAGGTCCATAATCAACGTAATGCCTCCTTTGGTCCGACTATCAAATGAGGCAAAGTCGTTCAAATTGTTGGGCCTTCTCTCGGCACCAATAAACGTAGCGTAAAGTATGTACTTGATTCCCAATATATCCAAGAGTTCGGTGAGGTAATATGCACTATCCTCATACTCGAAGAAAACGATCGATTTTGTTCCTTCTTTCTGATGGCCCATCAATCTACTCGCCAAGTATGACAATTTCGATGAGGCAGTACCTAAAATCTTTGCCACTTTTGGGTTGAGACTCACTTTCCATGGTTTCAGGTCGAGCAGAAGGTTGCCATAAGTAAATTCCGAATTCGGGCGAGAATATATCGTCTTTTCAGCATAAGCATCACTATTTTGAGCAAGTTTAGAGGCTATGAATCCATCTTCTTTCACTTTATGAGAATCGAACTGCGAAGGTGCCTTTTCCTTTGAAAACTTCCCACTTTCTTTCTTTTGCGAGCGCAACCAATAATCTTTCCAGAAAAGTGTTGAACTTTCTTCGAGCCTTGAGTAAAGTGAATCATAATCGCCTGGAGGCAAAAACCTGTTTTTGTAGAAAAACTTTTGTACCTCATTTAATTGAGGTGCCCCGAAAATACCAATCCCAGGAATGGAGCCGGTTCCAAACGTGGAAATATAGGGCAGCGGGAGATTCGAGACATAAAACTGCATTTCATGAAGCATGGCCGCAGCTTTCCACCGCGGATTTCTTAACGCTTGTTTCACAGCAAGAAGTGACTTTTCTAGAAGATGACGGTCTTGTGGACTATAGTACGGCTGCCCGGTGGAAGACTTCTTTTCCAAGCAGTGCTCAGCAATACGGGCCAAACTTTCCACATCCAGCACCTGAAAACCTGTCCAGTAGAAAGTAGCAAGCTGAAGATTATTGACTAAGCGATGGAGTTGTTGTCGATTTGAGGCATCAAACATGTAATCTCCACCAACTCTTTCCGAAGAGATGGCATTCACCGCAAGCACAGATGTGAAAAGGTTAATTGCTAGCTTATTTTGAAAAGAGGGCTCGAGAAATACAGCCTCATGGTGAAGCTGGGGAAGCACCAAATCTGTCTCCACCTGTGACTGGCTGTGGCGAACCATGAGTGAGTTTAGAAGATTTTGTAGACTGAGTTTTGCAGTGAGCTGATTAGCATTAATCAAATTCTTCACTATCGAGGATGTCCATAGCCCAGGCTGTGAATGGAAAGGCTCAATTTTGAAGTAGTTCGACACCAAGTTTCCTAGTTTTCCCAAATCTTCGCGTACATTAAACTTCTCCTTCACAACATACTTTCTTCGCTTTTTCAGAGGACTCTCGAGTGTGGTTTTCTCTGCATCTTCCTCCATATGCAAGTTTGTCAATCCTGAAGTTGGAGTTCCTGTGACTACCCATCGCCGCTCCGAGTATAATAGCTTACAAGATAAACTGAGATTTGAAGTGCGTGAGCTCAT
>JAJMCO010000097.1:0-43393 GCA_030573015.1 Metschnikowia peoriensis | reverse complement strand
TTTTTTTTTTTTTTTTTTTTTTGCTGTGAAAACCGTGAGTCGTGTGAGATTGAGATTGAGATTGAGAATGAGGGAAGTCTCCAGTGTGGAGGAAATTTTTCGCGGACGCTTTTTTGGGTGCGGGACGACTCTCGCGGCCTCGGTGGGGACTCGGATGTCGGTTGCGAATTGAGTGGAGAACAAGCTCAGGTCAGGTGCAAGGATATTTTAATGGAAAATAAGATATGTGGCGTTTTATATTACAGGAGTATCAGTCCCCTTTTGGTCAGAACTTTGTGACGTAAGGTCATCATACTTTGGCAAATTTATCGCGTAGTATTTGAGATTAAGCGTAGGTGTTCTATCATGCAATGTTGGCTCAGAGCGAGGATAGACCAGAATTTTAGAAAAAATTTGTCACTGAGATCATGGAACAGCTGGTTTTGCGGCGACGATCCTGAATCTACTGAAATCATACTGGCGTTCTCCTTCAAAGTATTTTTCAGAAATTTATTGGCAGCCTGATTCTCTGGAAGCCTCAAGTGCTTTTCCTTGAAACTTGGTTCTAGACGCAAAGAATACACCATCAACGTTTTGAAATTTATTGAATCACAATTGAGCTCGATTAAGCTGAAAAGCTTAGAACGCAAAACGCTCCTAGTATGATCAAGCTAGATCAAAAGAGAATTATTCTTTTTCTGAAACATGTTTGCTTTTCTTATTGCTTTTTTTTGTTTCTGCTTTGTTACTGTTCAGTGCGCCTTATTTAAGGTAGCTGTAGTTAATTCACCTTAGGCTTGGATTAAAATTAGGGCACTACAAAATCAGCCTAATTCGTCGTCCGGTGAAGATTTTCAACACCGGCAAGGCTTTGATGGAGATTTCGTTTTTTAGATCTAGACGTCTTCTTTTTTTTTTCTTTCTTGACTCATGAAACTTTCTTTCCCTTTGCATGTGAAGGAATTCCAATGAGGGCCTTTCGTAGACTGGAGTAGGCTAGTTATAATAGGAGAATCTTAGGCAATTTGAAAAAAATGATCCATTTTTCGGTGTCCACTGAATTTTCAAACTGTTGTATTATTACTTTCTCTTACCTTGTGTGTTATTAACTGCCCGGTGTTGATATTGAAGCATTGCAATTCTATTAGGTTATGCATTAATATGTGTTTCTTTCAAGAAAGTTGTCCACTTCATGATGTTCTTTTTTTTTTTTTTTTTAGTCAAGGACGCTCGACTATATCACTCTGTACGTTTGACACAAAAACACTTCGATAAAAGGGGCCTGGATGTGAGGGTCCCCAAATCTCTGTGATCGACAAAGGGCTCTCCTTCTTGGCTAAACCCGAGTGGACGCATTATTAACCATTGTTACCGGATTAGTATAGCCACTAGCCATTATCATCGGCTTAGTATGCTACAATCTATTGCCTTGGATTATTATTACCTCTCGGCCAAGGTTTGCCAACTCGTCTCTCGGGGTTATTACTATGAGAACATTATATAAAGCCCTTTCCCTTCTGCTTTAATAAGTAGGAAAAGGGCTAGCTTGAATTACAAATAACAACCATGCATTAGCGGGTAACGATCCCCACTCGAACCTGACACTGGATATCCAAGGGTTCTTCTACTTCCACAAGTCACGTGCGCCAACTAATTAGAAAACCGTTTTAAAGCACCGTTCTCACCAATATGCTTGATTGGGCGAACGTATCATTTCTGGAAATTCTATGTTCTCTGGTAATAGTCCTGAGGATTCTGACATATCAGTATCACCTTTGAGTGTTTTTCATTATTATCATTTTTTTTTTCTTCTATTTTCCTCGTACTTATCAAAGAAGCCATTCTTTATTTTTTATTTTTTTTAATTAACCTCAACCGCATTTCCCATTTCCCTGCCTCAGCTTATCGCACATCTCATCGCGAACCTCATCTCTCAGTATACTCGATTTCTTCACTTCAAACAATTGATCACACTACAATTAAAACTAGAATTCCTGTGAAGTTCCGAATTTTCAAGAAAAAGAAAAATTTATATAAAAGGATTTAAAAGATTTTATCACCAGAAAATCAAATTAATTTCATAAGCTCAATATGCCACTTATCAAATCTCTCAGCAAAGTGCTGAAAAAACTTGCTAAGCAGTCTTCAGGGTCTCTTCATGTTAAAGGCAGAAAATTCAAACAACTCAACAGAGCCACCGAAAGAGATTACAAAATCAAGGCGAAAAAGGCGCAATATGCCGAGCAGAAAAACCACGAGCTTCTTTTTTATCTTCACTTGCAAGAAACCATTGCCGAGGAGCCCGAGAAATTGCAGTATCAAATGGACGAAATGCGGGTGCTTTTAAACGGGTATATTTCTAGAAATGATGAAGAGATTGCACAGATGGAAAAGGATAGAAGACCGGGCAGACCCATGACCAACAGACACCAGATCATGATTGAAAAACGCAAACACGACCAGCACTTGTTTGTGACCGGATTCCGCATGCCGGATCTTACGGATGAAGAAACCACCCGTAGAGTCCGCAACTGGAACGGAACCAGTGGTGCGGTTTCGGCATGGAAATTCACTTTGGTCACGGAAAAGCCCCAGAGTAACCCTGATGCTATGGATTAATCGGTGACTATATAATATAAATGGGAGGTTTATATAGAGCTTTGGTCAGCTTTTGTCTTTTTTGAATTATACACACCTAACATGAACACGGGAAATCAATCGCTGTAGCTACTTCCAGAGTAACTTGTGCCAAACATTTTTGGCGGAATGTTGCTCTTTTGACAATGATTGATTAGTCGTTCTTTCAATATCCAGTTCTTCTTCAACCACATCTGTAGATCCATGAGCCGTGCTTGTATTTTCATCAATCATCCAGTTGAGAGTGAGTAGAGTGCCAAAACATACGCCGCAACTAAGCACTGCGAGTTTGATGGCCTTGCTCACCATCGAACCGATCGTGCTAGCCTCTCTGCTCAATACAAGCATTCCTTTACTTTTACCTGAACCAATAAGCCGCCAGCCCTTTTTCCGTAACTTTTCGACATTTTTCAGAAACTTGCTCAAGTCCTCTGCGGAGAGGGCTTGGAAAATGGCCATCATGTCTTCGGGGACATGACTCATGCCAAGTGGATTGCCCTTCACCCGGGATGTTTGTCCAGTGGAAGTAAGAATAAGATACTCATTGTTGTCCTCCGTTCCGGGAAACATTGGGAAATTGGTGGTCTTGGAATTTCTATCCAAAATAGGATCAAAATAATTATGGGCTTTGAAGGACCGATTATTGTTATAGAGCGAAGCACTCCATTCAAAAGCTTTCTGCTCGCGCCATTTCGTTTCCTCTGCAATGTCTTTTTTGGCTTTACTCTTCTTGAGATACTTTTCTATCTCCTCTTTCTTGACTTTTCTCGAGCCGTGAACTTCTGGTGACCGATGGTAGTTATTGCGGATCTTATCTGACGTCAAGTTAACTATCTCCTCATATTCTTTAGGGTCTTTTTCAAACATTTGCTTTTCTTCTTTGCTCATTGCCTGAGCAAGAGCAGATTGGAAAGTGCGTTCTTTGTCTTTGAACAACCCGTCCTCGAAATTGACAGCGCCATTTTCACTATTAAGAAGAGAAATAACATGGTCTGCGCCTCGGTATTCAGTCGTCACTGGTTTTGATTCCTGGCTCAATCGAGATTCAAATCTATCGAAAACAGCACGATTCACTAATACACTATCTAAAACAAATGTCTGGTCGTGGTTGTGCTTGAAAAGCATGGCAAGATTTCGATAAAGTTTCCGAAACACAAGGCCCTTCTCAGACCCCGAATTCGCCTCAGCAAACTCACTGACGCTTTGTAAAATCTGGGCACTTGATACTTCAGCAAACTGCTTATCAAGTTTAAGCCTGATTTGTTGAAGTTCTTCACAATATTCTTCCAAAAATGCATCTTCAGGTACCTGTCTATACGCAAGAAGTTTGTTTTTTGTACCATCCTTTGAATTGGCTTTCATCTGCTGCAACAGTCTAGAGTTGATTCTCGCATCTACCAGTTCAAACACCCTTTGTGAATCAATAAGTGTATCTAAAACACCAGTAGCGCCATTGTTCCATGCTAGGAGTATTTGTAGTTTGGGGAAAAGTTGAAAGAACCTAAAAAGGTTTTGATTATTGATTGACAGGTTTTTTTCTTGCAGTGAATGCTCGTCATAAACCTGTTTTAGACTGTTCTCCATAGAAGCAAGTAATTCTTGGGCCAGTACATTGGAAAAGTTCTTCTTTAGATCATGAGTTTTGAAGAGTCTTAACTCCTCAGCAAATTCATGGATTCCAAGGGATTCTGGGATTTGAGTATACGATTCCGAAGCGTGCACGCCCTTTTTCGCATCTGGGACGGCATTTCTTGTCTGTTTGGCCCGTTTTTTCGCCGCTAATTTTGCTTCAAATGCATTCAAAGTTGACTGAGAATGAATTACCGCATCCAAAACCTCAGTGTTACCGCCGTTTAAGCCAAATAATTGCTTAAGACGTGATAAAACTTTCATAAACCGCACAACATTATCATTATTAAGTCTTGAGCTAGGATTTGAGTTTTCCATTTCGAGCCGAATTTCGTTTGCACGTTTCTCAAGATGGCTTATTATAAAATCACTCAGAAAGTTTTTGAATGGGCCACGGAGCTCGTCGTACCTGATGATTTCCAATTCTGGCGTGAACATGTGGATTTTGAGGTATTCTGGGATCTGTTCATATTGCGAATTCAAAGTTGCTTGAAGGCGGGAAGTGGAAGAAAAAGCTTTATAGAGATAAAGTGACTTTTGCAGTGTATTCGAGGTGATTGAAGTGATTTTTTGTGCATCCACAGGAAGAAATTTGAACTTGGAAAGTGTGATTTGAGAAGCCCGGCAAAACATGCTGGACGCGGTAGAAATATAGAGAAAACTTGTGTTGAAGCAATTCGAAAAACGTTGCTTATTTGTCAAAGAAATAATTTACTAATCAACCGGTTGGTGCTTATTGGAAGGCTTTATATATGTAGTAGAGAGATGCCTAGTTCCACCAGACTATGGGGTATTTCCCGTCTTATCGGGGTTGTGTGCCTATCTGCAGGTCATTTCTTGCGAATTCCCTGGTCCCAGACTGTTGGAAAACTTGCACGATTCAATCCACAATGTTGGTAAAATATCTGAGTATAAAGAATGAAATTCGAAATTTGATTGACTGATGGGTAAGACTGGAGTATGGTTTAATTTTTACTTTTAGAACTTTCAACGTTTTTGTGTCCCTCGTAAAAAAAATGTCAATATGGCTCTTTTTCTTCAAGACTTATTGGGGAGAGACGATCGTGCGAGCAATGCAGGAGGCCCCGTGTTTTAGCTCCGATTCGGAGCGAGGCCAACCTTGGAAGTTGGCAGGTCGCATTAATTTTATATTTATAGACTTGAATAAAATTCCAATGCCGAGGTGAATCTTTTTTTTTTTAATATTATTTTTTTTTGATTTTTTTGAAAAATATAATGGAAAATTTAAAAAGAAGAAGAAATAAAGATTAAGTCGGAATATTCACCAGCCCCTGGATTTTCTAAGACAGCATTAAATCATGCATGGGTCGATGGACTTTGATGGAATTGATAGCGAGCAGTTCCAAGTCAACCGGGAAAAAAAAAAAAAAAAAGTTCCAATCTTCTCCTGACAGTGCGACTAGGTGTAGGCGGTGATTTTAATTGCTCATGACTTTGGCGACTGGAAAGTACTTGACATTCAATCCTGAACCTTGATTGAGTGTAGACGTATTGAAACGTGAGGTAGCTCGAAAATAATCTTTTTATTATCTTGTAAATCTCTTTTTGCTTACTCTTCTTCTGTCCTCTTGTATTATGAGATGTATTTCTCATTTTTGAATGTCAAGCTTCAATTGAGACCGGCACTGGTTTGTATCTGCTTGTTAGTATTCTTCAAAATCGTAGATGACAAAATAAGAAATGTAAACACTCTTTTATTATTGAGTTTCCATCGCCTGATTTGCTCTCATCTTGCCTGAGTAGATTTCGCAATTTCACAATGGGACAGAATCTCTGCGTATGACAGGTCTATTTTTGGAAAAGTCAGCTTGAATTCGCCTCCAGGGTTCACCTACCACATAATGATTTTAAAGTTTGAGCCCTTTTCTACACGTAGGAAAACATAATTTGGGCTTCAAAAAGTTTCACATCGATTTACAAAATATTTTGAATCTTTTTTTACACCTTTTATACCACTCAAGCATGTGGTTGCAAGTCCACGTTATGAAGTGGCCCTTCTACAATCAATTTACAAAACTTCGTATACCACAAACCTCTTTGAGTGGTAAACAAAGCAATCGTTTATTTTCTTCATTGGTGAATGTGCCAAGAGTTCAAGAAAAAAATCAAACCCACGCCTTTGTCTTTTTTGAATTTTGATGAATCCAGCCCATGCTTAATCACGCCATCCACTGCGACTACTGCTGCAAGGTATTGCTGCGTGGTATCTTGCTGCAGGTGCGTGGGGGCGCACGCGGCCACGGGGCGACAAACGAAGAAAAAAAAAAAAAAAAAAAAACTCACTCATAAAATGTCAGTGAGTCACCTGTTCTTCCGGATAGTCATCGCCTGCGACGAGTCATCCGCACACTGCTAGTCACACTCAAAAAAAAAAATGAATGAAAAAAGAAATCTACTCACAACGGTCGTTTCGCTCACTTACGGCAAAACGCTACCAACACAAAAAATAGCCAAAAAAAAAATCGCCTTATTGAAAGTGGCTTTTATACTGTAAGCTAGGCTTTGCTGAAACATCTGGGGTCGTTATGGGGTTACATTTTTCTATTCGCTACGTGCAGTCACAGGCCTCTGATTTTCGATATTGAAAAAGAATATATATGTTATATTTCAAATGAAATTTTTCATTCAAAATCTCTTTTTCTTCAAAGTCATGTAAACCCAAAAATACAGTTACTCTGCGAAGGAGCTTGGGACCCCCACGCGTATCATCCGGCAACAGTCGCGGCTGCACTAACCAGCCGATTCATAAAACGGCTACCGCCAAGGCGTGCTCGTCTATACTTTCCCTCCGTCGAAGGTACTCAATGCACGAGGGCCTAATCCAGTTCCCGTAAGCCGATTGCGCTCTTGTGATGCCATTCTCCAGTTTAGCCTGTTTCAGCCTCAAGGATTGCGCTTTTTCCCCAAATAAAATTTTCCAAAGGCCAGTGTGAAACAATTACGACGAAAAAGAGTACATGGCTTAGAAGAAATGGAATGTTACGAAAAAAAAATTAGAAAAAAAAAAAGTCAGTTCATTATGGAGCTTTACAAAGCTGGGCGGCGGCCGGGTGAATCTCGGCTCGGCTGTTGCTATCAATGTTCCGAGAAGTGATGGCGGCAGATTGGCGCATGCACAAAAAGGCAACGCAACAGGAAATATTAACAGGGCAGGATTACCCGGGCTAAGATATTTAAGATAAAATTTGACAAGTTAATTGACCTGTAAGTTAGGATTTAATGAAAGAATAAAAGTTTGTTTCAATGAAAGAATTTCCTAAGCTTTGGATGTATATAAAGAATGTGGTATTTTGAAATCTTAAAAGTTTCTTTGGAATGGCGGGGCGCATTCCCTCTGGCTGGAACCGCTTGAGCTAATCTGCATCGAATCAATGCGCAGCTCCTCGCTTATTGTTAACTTCCCCCACGGGAAGTACAAAAACAAAAAAAGAAATTTTAGAAAGATTGAATTCGCGTTTCTCTGCGTCAGATGAGATCGAAACAAACAGTATACTGTAACAAGACCGAAAGTGCTTTTTTTCACTTTAATTTTTTCTTAGACCTCTCTTGTGCGAATACAAGGTCTCGATATCAAAACAATAAGAAAGAGAGAAGTAGAGCCGCACGGATCATGGGGATACCCACTAAGACCCACAGTGTGGCTTTCCTGTATATTCATGCATGCACCAACGTAGATTGCTTTACGAACACGCAGTCACTTATTGTTGTATTTTTCTTTTCTTTTTTTTGCTTCTAGTTTTGCATGGAGCCCCGTTTATTGGGCGACCGTTTCATATTGCTTTTTCTTTTAGATTTTTTTCTACTTCTTTTTATTTGGTCCGACGCCATTTTCTTCCTACCGAGATCATTAAATCGCTCATCTTTCCTTGAATTTTTTGTGCGGAAAACATACATAAGCAGTCTGTATTCCCCAGCAGCGAGCGCCCCCACTTTTGCCCTTCTCGCTTCATTGCTACTTTACGCTGCTCGAAGCCCTGACTCCGCCTGTTAAATCCGGAAAGTCGCGGCGAACCCCAGGCTGGCATCACCCATCGCAGCCCACTATATTGCGTGCTTGACAAAATAGTTTAAACATCAACACTGGCTGAAAAAAAAAAAAAAAAGCAAAGAAAAAAAAAGATATTCCCTTACTTTTTCAAAGTCTAAACAAAACCCGGTTCTTTTTTAAAAGACTAAACAAATCAAACCAATATCATAAGAACGACCCGTTTGCGGGAACACTCTGCTTATATGTCTATTGCATGCCCAGCTCCAATACTAGGCCAGCATATGGCACCGGCACAAGCACCGGCACAAGCACAAGCCCAAACCACAAAAGGGCCCGAATCGGTGGATTTGCCAAGGCTGTTGGAAGCGCTCATCAATGACTGTTTCCAAAGTACGATGGACTCACATGCGCTTAGTGCACCACGTCTTGAATATGCCCAGAAGTTCCAGAAATATCTTGCTGAATGCCATAGCCAGGAGAACCTAGCGTTTCTTATTGAGATATTCCGCTACGAGTATTTTTACGAGAGACTTCTGCCTATTGCACAACGCACTGCAGCTCCCAAGGCTCTTTCTTCCAGTTTGGTAGATCGCTCGCTCGAGCAATTTATCGATAGATTGCCGTATCCTACTCCATCTATGGGCAGGCACTTGCGCAGAGCCTCGGTGAAAAGCCAAAGTAACGTTTCCATCGCGTCTTCCACTGGCGTGCCGTTTGCTCTTGATTTCGACGAGCCAACCCCAGACCATAGTGATCCATGGACTAATTTCTCTCACCAGCAACTATCACAAGACCTGGATCTGGACCTGGACCTGGAAAATGGCGGGCTGGTGTTGCATATCGACGATTCTCCCACATCCAGTAGTGCCGAGACGGACAACACCGCCACCACCCTTCTTACAGACCAGTGGCAGTTTATCATTGGTATGTACGTTGAGGACAGGGCCGAGGCCCAGATCAACCTCTCGAATAAGACTTATCGTGCGATAATGGACTGTCATCGACACGAGACGCCGCCACACAGTCCGCACGTGCTTCTAGCGGCAAAAACAGAGGTCATGCAGCTTATTCACGAAAACACATATCACCCTTTCACCAAGATGATGATGCAAAACTGCTGTGCCGGCTCTGGGTGTGGATATTCGTGTGCTTGTACTTCTAGTGGATGCTCGCCCGCATGTTCACATAACCTGCCTATTCCTCGGAAACTGCAGACCCCTACTTTTTCTTCTTCTTCTTCTTCCTCTTCTGGCTCACGTACTGGCTCGTCCAATTCTACTCCAGGCACCTCTACCAAACAGGTGTCTTCTAATATACCCGTGGCCCCAGTCCCATACAAGAAAAAATCGAAGTTCCTTCTGTCCTTATCGGGCCACGGCACAAGTTCCAGCGACGTCACCAGCAGCAGTCCTCTCAATAGCATATTTACTCATTTCAAGCATCAGGGCTCTGGTTCAGGTGGTGTTACTCGCGCATACAGTTCGGCGCCCCAATCCCCAGCACATCCGCTGACCCCTTCAAGAGAAGTCTCGCCCTTGTCGCATATGCATATGCATCTGGAAGATGTGATTCAAAGACCTCGTTCCAGTGCAGTTCCAGAGGTCCACTCAAGTCCTTCGATTCTTGGGAAACTCTGGAAAAAGAGGCGCTGATTTGGTTGTAACCAGCGCCCACCCTTTAGCATTATTATATATTAGCATATTTATTTCAATACATGGGCAGTCCCGCAGGACTGCTTTAGCATACAATATTCAAGTGAGTAGATTTTACGTTGGGGTAGTAAGTAAACACTTGTTGAATTTTGAGTGAGACACCGATATTCGGCTCTATTAATACATCTCGATACTATCCACACGACTTTGCAATTAATTGTTTTCAACCAGGCGTCTCGACAAGGGCATCGTGCATTAATCTAAAGCTAAATGGTCTGTCAGACGGACGATTCCTTTCCCCTTCCCCGAAAAAAAAATGGTATTACAATATTTATCTATTGCTTTATCGATTTCTGGAGCTTATTAGTAACATCTGTATTCCAGGTCAAACATTACGCTGCACGAAAGATTCCCATCCTTTGTGTGAATAAAGAAGAAAAAGAAAGAAAAAAAAAAAAAAAAAAGCTCATTTAGTTATATAACGCCTTCTCAAAATATTAAATTCAAGCTACTATTGTCTATAAAAGAAAAAGATTGTTTATCCCACACAGAGGATATCTTGTTGTACGTGACAGATTGCGCTTAAATGTGCCATCAGATGACTATTTGAGAGCACGCATAGAATAAGGGCGATTGCAACTTACTTTCCTGCTGCCGATTTTACCTTAAAAAATCAGCCTACGATTGCTCAATTTAGCAGTCGGCAAAAATCGCTCAATTATGAATTTGAAAAGAAGAAAAATCCCTCAAAATTTTACAAACAAAGGTTACGAAACTGCTGTAGCGTCCACTTCGCCCGCACAAAAAAAAAAAAAAAAACTTAAAAAAAAAAAAATCGCTCAAATGCATGCCGTCATTATCTCACATTGGGGAATGTCACGTGTCTCGAACAGGGCTCAGTATTGTCGTTTCAGAGAATTACACAAGGCTGTTTTTAAGTTTGGAGTATAAATCAAAAAATTAAAATGAGAAAATAAGCCCCAGTTGCAAATCTCTAAAATAAACGCCTTACTGAAAAATTTTCACCGATGCTTGCACCGCCTATGAGTCACTTTTTTCAGTGGTGGGGCGGGTGTGCATACAGGCATTTCCCAATTGATCTTGTACCGCGCTTACGCCCATTAGTTACTCTAATTGGCCAAGCCGGGGTAGACTTGCACCCGTGCACCAAGATCGAATCTGATAATAAGTTGGAAGAGTGCAAGTTTTTTTTTTTTTTTGGCCTTTTCTTCTCTCTCTTCGACTTGAATATTTGTCTTTTCCCTTCTCTTTTTATTTTTGTTGTGAGTGCCTGAGCGTGTAAGGAACCTTAGTGTATAACGTTATACTTACTTCTCACCGAACAATCCAGTTTTCCAGAAAGGATTAGGAAAAAAAGAGACAAAAAAAAAAAAAAGACCTGAACTGAAAGAATAGAACAAGTCAGAAATAAAAGATGTTGGCTAGACAAACAGCACTCTCGCTCTCGAAACGAGCCATGAGAATGCCTCGTGTGATGGTCTCTTGTGGAGCCCTCACCACCAGCAACGCAGCAGTGAATATGCCCAAGAGGGCTTTTAGTGCCGTTCCTCCAAAAGCATCTACTCGGTCTACTGTGGTGCAGCTTTTGAACAACATTGGCTCGAAACGCGAGGTGGAGCAGTACCTTAAATACTTCACCTCGGTGTCTTCGCAGCAATTTGCCGTTATTAAAGTGGGAGGTGCCATCATCACGCACCAGCTTCCTGAATTGGCCTCGTGTCTTGCGTTTTTGTACCATGTGGGCTTGTACCCAATTGTTTTGCACGGAACGGGTCCGCAAATCAACGAATTGTTGGAGGTTGAAGGTGTGGAGCCCGAGTATATCGATGGTATCAGAGTCACAAATCCCAAAACCATGGAGGTGGTGCGCAAGTGTTTCTTGGAGCAAAACTTGCGTTTGGTAACTGCTTTGGAGAAAATGGGTGTGCACGCTAGACCAATTACCGCTGGAGTCTTTTCCGCAGACTACTTGGACAAGGAAAAGTACCAGTTGGTGGGTAAGATCAATGGTGTCAGCAAACTGCCCGTGGAACTGGCAATTGAGGCCGGTTATTTGCCTATTTTGACCTCTTTGGCCGAGACTCCCTCGGGCCAGTTGTTGAATGTGAATGCAGATGTGGCCGCCTCGGAATTGGCCCGTGAATTCGAGCCCTTGAAAATCGTCTACTTGAACGAAAAGGGTGGACTTGTGCATGGAGAAACCGGAGATATTATCTCTGCAATCAACTTGGATGAGGAGTATGAGGACTTGTTGAAGGAGCCTTGGGTGAAGTACGGTACTAAGTTGAAGATCAAGGAGATTCACGACTTGTTGCAGCATTTGCCTAGATCTTCTTCTGTGGCCATTATTGATGTGCACGACTTGCAAAAAGAGTTGTTCACCGATTCTGGTGCTGGAACCTTGATCAGAAGAGGATACAAGCTTATCAACAGAAACAAGTTGAGCGATTTCAACAACTCGGACTTGTTGCGTTCGGCCCTTTTGAGAGACCCAGAAATCAAGAGTGGAAAATTGAGCGTTGCCTCTTATTTGAAGCATTTGGAGACGGCCACTTTCAAGTCATATGGTGATGCGCCACTTGAAGTTTTGGCAATTGTGGTGGAAAACTCGAAACCCAATATTTCCGTTCCTAAATTGGACAAGTTCTTGTCCTCTCGTACTGGATGGTTGAACAATGTCACCGATAACATTTTCAGTGCCATCAAGAAAGATTACAAGTCTTTGTTCTGGACCGTTAACGAAAACGACGCTAATTTGTCATGGTACTTCTCCAAGGCCGACGGCTCCTTTGCCAAGAATGGTGAGGTTTTGTTCTGGTACGGTTTGGAAACTGCTGAAATCGGTAAGTTAATTAAGCAATTTGACGTTGCCTCTGTGGGTTCCTCATTGTCTTCGGCCACTGAAAGCGGGGTTTTCTCGGCCGCTAAGCAAGCACGTGGTTTCCATACTTCTGCTGTTCGTCGTGCCTCTGGAAATGCAGTCAACCCTCCTATTAGACAAGGTACTTCGACCAAGAAGTCGAAGGTCGGATTGATTGGAGCTAGAGGCTACACTGGCCAAAACTTGATTTCCTTGATTGACAACCATCCATATTTCGAGTTGGCGCTTGTTTCTTCGCGTGAACTTAACGGTCAGAAATTGCAAGGCTACAACAAAGCAAACATCGTCTACTCCAACTTGCAGACGGAAGATATTCTTGAGTTGGAGAAAAACAACGAGATTGACGTTTGGGTCATGGCTTTGCCTAACGGCGTGTGCAAGCCATTTGTGGAGGCTATTGAGTCTGTTGAAGGCTCGCAATCTAAAATCGTTGACTTGTCTGCTGACTACAGATTTGACACTACGGGTGAATGGGCATACGGCTTGCCCGAATTGGGAGACCGCCAGAAAATTGCTTCAGCCAAGAAAATCTCAAACCCTGGTTGTTATGCAACTGCTGCCCAGGTGGCCATTGCCCCACTTAAGGAATACGTTGCCGGCACACCCACCGTGTTTGGGGTATCAGGATACTCGGGTGCCGGTACGAAGCCCTCTAAGAAAAACGACCTCAAGTACTTGAGCAACAACTTGATTCCTTATTCATTGACCGACCACATTCACGAGAAAGAAGTCAGCAACCAGCTTGGGCTCGATGTGGCATTTATTCCCCACGTGGCCCAGTGGTTCCAAGGTATTTCGGCCACGGTCTCGATTCCAATCAAGCCCAAATCCTTGACTGCCAGAGACATTCGGGGCATTTACAGAGACAAGTACGAGAACGAGCAATTGGTGGCCATGAGTGGCGAGGCTCCTGAAGTCAAGGACATCAGCGGCAAGCACGGTGTGGTTGTTGGTGGTTTTGCTGTCAACTCTGCTGAAGACAGAGTCGTGGTTGTGGCTACCATCGATAATTTACTTAAAGGAGCTGCCACCCAATGTTTGCAAAATATGAACCTTGTGCTGGGCTACGGCGAATACGACGGAATCCCTGACACCCTCACCACCAGCGGTTAGGTAGAAACAATTCGCGTGTTTTATTTAGAAAGAAATTTATTAATAAGCGATTTTAGAGAAAAGTCTCTTTACATTGTAAGAAGATATGAAGGAGAAAGTGGAAGTTTAGTCTAAAATTTAAACCCGCACCCATTGTTAAGTCCCCCGCCATGCGCTCGCACGTCAGATCGGACAGACGTGCGCTGACCAACCACGTTAAAGCGTATTCAAACATGTTTAGAAGGATTTCCACAATCCGTAGTTATCTTTCTTTGCACAGAAGTTAGTTGCAATCCATCGATATTCTTTCTCTTAAATAGTACGCAGCGCTTTTGAAATTTCACAAAAGAGAATAAAATTAAAAAGAAAAATTGCAAGCATAATTGAGAAAAAGAGGATACTTCTCATAATACTTAGTCCACCATGCTTATTCCACCAGACAACTTTGGCATGGTTGAACCCGGTTTTTACCGGTGTTCGAAACTTGAGGCAGACCATCTTCCGTTTTTAGAAACGCTTCAGCTCAAACTGTTGATTCTTCTCGATGTGGCGAAGCCGCCTCGTACACTTAAACTGTTTCTCCATGAAAATCACGTGGACTTGTATAATCTCGGTGGACTCAAAATCTCAAACCACCAAAACACGGGACCGTCCGGTCAAGAAACGGCACAAGACAAGAAGGACAATAACTTAAGTACTCAGGGCGTGTTCCCCTTGGATTTCAACGGCTCGGGCCCCGAATTGGTGCTGTTAGAACGGGATTCCGGGGGTAAAAACGATCTGTGGATGATTATTGAGAAAAACTTGCTCGTGGCAGCGGTCGAGATTTTGCTTGACCGTACAAAACACCCGGTGCTTATAGTAGACTCGCTGCTGGCGCTTGTGGGGATATTGCGCAAAATCCAGAAATGGAACTTCACTCTGATAGTCAACGAGTATCGCATATATACGGGAAATGCCAGTAAAATCAGCTACAACGTCGAAGTTTTTTTGGAACTCGTCCAGCTTGAACTAGTGCCATATGAAATTGAACATGCGCTGCATCATCACCACCACCGCCGCAAAGACGACATTCCGATTTCTGATTCGCCGTTTTCTGCTATGAGTAAAAACTTCCCTTCGGTTTCGAGAAGGCTACTGTCACTGGTGCTGCCTATAAATTATGTTCAAGCGGTACGCCTGCAGCGAAACTCGGTAGACGAAGGAAATTCGGCGGTTTTCGATGACGATGACACCTTCTCCTTGGGTGATTATGAAGATGACATGGATGATGAATTACTTTCAGCTTCGCCACAGATCCCCGCCACTTTACTCCGCCTAGCAGAACAACGGAAAGGCGATGTATCGGCATCTCCCGGAACTCTGCCGGATTTCCGCCGGCCCAGTCTTGCGGGCACACGTTCTAACAGTATTGATATTTCTCAATTTGCAGCTTCTCGCCATAGGCGCCAATCTTCAGTAGAATCTCGGTACGTGCGGGCATCGAATACTCGCTTTCGGGATCCACAGTATACCCCTGTGCTGACCTCTCCACGCCGAGCTTCTCTTGACGCAAACCTCAAACAATTCCGCATGGAGCAGGAAAAAAGCGCTTCAGATGAGCTCCAACGGTTGAAGGAAAAACTTAATTACGCATATTATCGGCCCATGGACATATGTGCAGATGGATTCAATGTGATCAAGGTGCGTATACCGCCCGAGCAGAATCTTGCGCCTTGGTTTGTGGCTGCTCGGGATTTCTGGGAGAAAAAGTGCAAGCAACAGAGCGAGAAGTGAATGTGCAAGTATACTTTTTGATCTTTGACTTGTTTTGAGTGACGGAGCCCGTCACTAATCCAATGTTGGTTCCAAAATGGAGCCTGTTTTTGGGGCAAGCTGATCGAAATTGTGAGTGTTTAGTCAGGATGAGATTTCAATTCATGATTTCTTAGATCACTGCTGTACATGGTCTTGTTGGAGAGTAATTGGAACAGCCTTTTTCTTGGCATCGAACCTTTTCGGCTCGAGTTATGTTGAAACTTAAGCAGCTTTGTCATTTCAAGCTCACTTAATGGTGTAAAAGGAAGGGCGAGGAGGCGAGAACAACCTCATTGATTGTAAAAGCGGCATATGGACAAAGATATTTGAGTGTTTCGAGTCCGGGGGCAAATACATCAAGTCACTGTAGTTCACACCAATATTGTGGAGTGCACTTGAAACTTTTCTAATCACCTGAAAACTGGATATGTGATGCGATCTACGGGAACCTTTCGTTAGACTTATTGTCAAAGAATAAAAGGTTGTTCTATGAGATAGAATCAAGCTACAAATTAGAGGCATAGCCATACTTCAATTTTTATTTCAATGAACCAGAAAATGCCCAGCATTCTCTAACTACCTTCACCAAATCACCACTATTGTTTGCCCCATGTGGGCCTCGTGGAAGATTCGTTGCTATACGAAGTTCCTTGCATGACCCGTTCCCTAATCCGCTGGCTCGAGGAGTTACTTCGCGCTGTAGGAGTGTGCTGTCCCGATTGACTATATTGACTTTGCTGGCTCAGCATAGAGTACCCGGACCCAGTGACTGATTGCTGCCTTGATTTATTATATAACGCCTGCAACTTCGAGTTTGTGCGACGAGTATACGACTTTCCTTCACCTTCAGACCCCAGAACAGAATTCTGCCTGCTATTCGAGGTTCCTGCGTTATTAGTGCTATGATTAGGGGACAGGTCCACCGAATTATACGCGGCTCTTACTGGCTGGAACTGTGAGTTGGTATTTGTCAGTGAAACTGCCAGAGAAACCTGAGTTTGCGAATGCTTGCCGCTGCGGCTCGATTTTCTCTTGACACCTAGCCATTCGGGAAAGGGCTCCCCGCGCGATTCATAGAAATTTACAAACGCCTTGTGGATTAACGTATCATCCTCAGAACTACCGTCCTTGTCTGAATGATGGTGTAACGACGAGGAAACCGATAACCCGGAAAACTTCGAATTGATTTTTTCGATGAAAGAGCGTCCTGGCGCGGCATTGGGCTGGTATTCACTCATTGTTGTTTATATATGTTTATTTATTTATACTTTGGAGCACCTTTGTTTAAAAGTAAAATGGGGTGAGGCTGGTAATATTTTTAGATTGCGTCGTTGCGGGGCGATTCAGCGAGGATGAACTTCGCACGACTTATTTTGGTCCAGTTCTATTTTGGTCACGTGAGGTGATTCCGATTCTAATCCACTTCATTTTTCTACTTAAAAAAGAAAATAAAGAAGGAGAAGGAAAACAAACAGATAGTTTCAAAAATGAGTTAGGTCTTTGCCTCGTCACGTGCAAGTTTGACCACCTTTTACTAGCTTATTCCCAGCCCACGAAACGCGAAAAATCCGGTTTTCAAACACTGTCGCCACCGCGACTCTTTTAGATGAGGGAATCTCAGGAAGCTCCATCAAAATCCACAGTAGATAAATCAAAATGTCCTTATAACGGAACACTTTTTCTTTTTCTTTTTTCTTAATCATTACAATTCTTGACTTTCTCTCTCCTCCTCTTTTTTATATATATTTCTTTCCCGCGGATGTTCCCACATTTCGATCTCCACGCTTTCACTACTGTGTTTTGATTGCAACTGCCCGATGCGCACACCTGAACATCTCGTGCAGAGAAAATAGAGCCATCGCCATATTATGTGGGTGCGAAAATTTCTCCTACAATAGAAGTAGTTGAAACACTTTCATTTTTAATAAAAGAACACAAAAAGTCCCTTGAAATTTCCAATTTTCTCGGATGTTTTTTCTTAAGGCCTTGCAGCGGTCTCAGCCGCAGGCATCTCTTCTTCTGAAAAGATGTCTCGTGACCACGCCAACCATTTTGGCCCAACTTCCTCCTCATAAACCCGTGGCTCGGCCCAATCTTTATGAGGTGCTTGGCAAAGAGGAAATCACCTTGCCGGAATTTATGGAACACCCCGCTTTCGACAAGTGGTTGAAAAAAGCCGTGCACTCTTTGAATTTCAAAGAGTTTACCGATGTGCAACAAAAGGCCATTCTTCCGTTTTTGCAAGAAGAAGGTTTGGTATGCAGAGCTAAGACCGGAACCGGTAAAACGTTCAGTTTTGTGATTCCATTGATGCAACACGTCATGGACATTTTCAATCAGAGTAAAAACCGCAGAAGAAACGTGTCGTGTCTTGTTATTGCTCCCACCAGAGACTTGGCCCAACAAATCCATGCGGATTTCCGTCGTCTTAATACTAACAACCTGCATCTTAAGAATAAGTGTGATGTTAGACTCTGGACGGGAGGCTTGCCTCCTGGCAAACGCCCTTGGGGTTCTGATGTGCCCCAGATCATTGTGGGTACTCCGGGTCGTATTTTGGCCAATCTCGAGGACCGCAGATGGGCTCAGCATTTCGATGAATTGGAGTACCGTGTTTATGATGAAGCCGATCGTTTATTGGACCAAGGTTTCGAGGCCCAATTGAACGCTATCGATGCGAAAATCAAAAGTCTCCGCTCGCCAAACTTTGAGCCTCCTTTGAGAACTTTATTGTTCAGTGCTACCACCAACGATAGAGTCACGCGTTTTGCTCAGAAGCAAATGGGTAATGACTATAAGTACATCAACTGTATTGACGACAGTGTGGCTGAGTCGCACACCCATATTGAACAGCGTCTTGTCAAGACGCAAGGTATCTATGAGTCTCACGTTGCTGCTGTTGAGGAAATTCTCCTGAACATCCAAAGAGAGGACTATAAGGCTATTTTCTTCCTCCCCACTGTGGTTGGTGCTGACTTCATGCACCGTTTATTGGCACAATTGCTCCCTGAGCGTTTCCCCTACACTTGGTTGTTGCACGGCAAAATGACCCAGGGTGCTAGAAGACATACCACCGACAAGTTCAAGAGAACAAAGCGTGGTATTTTGATCTGTACCGATGTTGCTGCCAGAGGTTTGGACTTCAAAGGTGTCACTGACGTGATTCAAATGGCCACCACTCAAAATATCGAGGACTACATCCATAAGATCGGTAGAACTGGAAGAGCTGGAGAGTCTGGAAGAGCCACGCTCTTTTTGTCCGAGGCTGAACTCAAATTTACCAAGGACTTGTACGTGCAAAAGCACATCGAGTTCAGTTCTGAGACGGACTACGAATTGACCGAGAAAGGTGCTGAGCTCTTGAAAAACAAGGTATCTGAGAACGAAGCCGGCGACTATGTGAAGTCTCTCATGGGCTTCCAGTCTGCTGTTGGTGAATCCTACAAATTGGACAAATTTGTTCTTCTCCGCAGTCTTATTTATCTCTACAGAAACTTGATCGGCAAGGAGGAAGCCACTATCTATCTCTCCACCAGAATGTTCAACAACATGGGATTGCCTGGTTCGCTTGTGCCTGATTACGTTGAGGTTGACAACCCAAACATGATCAAGAGAAAGTCCAGATCTGCGGGTCTGTTGAGAGACCAGTTTGCCAGATCTAACCGTTATGGCGGAAGCGACCGTTTCTCTGGTAACAGAAGAAGTGGAGGCAACAACTACCGCGAGAGAAGCAACAGTTACGGAGGTGGTGATTACGGAAGACAAAGAAACGATGATGGTGAAGGAAGTTCTAGACGTTTCTCCAACAACCGTGAAGGCGGAAACCGCTACGGTGGAGACCGTGACGGCGGAAACAACCGCTGGAGTGGAAGCCGTGACGGTGGAAACAATCGTTGGGGCGGAAATCGCGAAGGTGGCAACAATCGTTATGGTGGAAACCGTGAGGGCGGTAACAAGCGTTACGGTGGAAACCGTGACCGCGATGGTGGCAGAGATGGCTACAAGAAGTTTGGTGAAGGACGTGACTAAAATCGTCGGACCAGACTTGCCCCCATCAAACAAACAATACAGCGTGATTGGTCGCGTTTAAATTAAACACCGATAGGCGGTACCTAAGGAAACGATCAATTCACTTGATCGGCCCTCGTTTTTTATCTTCTGAGATGGATGTTAACATAAGGACTTCCATCTATGTACATAGTTTAAAAGAAATTTATTAGTTCAGGCTTCACTTATGTTTTCGTCTGCGGGCTTTGGGCCTATTTTGGCGATGTGAAAACGGTCTTATCATCGGCATTTCGTCGGTTATTGGCGACGTTTCCTTTTGTTGTTTTTGCTTCTCCGTCAACTCCTCTACTGATAAAGTCTCCCTTGTCACAATCACATAAATCAACAAAGAAAGTATGATAAGCGTATCAGCTATCACAACTTTCCTCAAAAAAGAAATCTCTCGGGAGAAAGAAAGCGTTTCCATTCTCAAGCTGTCAATCGAATTATGCGAAATGGAACTTTGTGCCTGGAAAAGACGAATGGAATCTGTCTTGATTTTCTCAACTGCCTTTTCCAAATAAAGTACTTGAGTATACATCGTTTCATTCAAATGGATCAAGAGATTCTCAAATTTCCTAACTTGACGATGTTCCAAATTGAAAAATGCGTCTGAAAGAAGTTTACTCTGTTCTTCCACGTACAATAGAGACAATGTGGCATTTGTTTCCAATAGCGACAATCTTTTTACGATGTTCTGGAAAATCGACTCCTGTGTAGGCTTATTATTATTGGTGGGCTCGGCGGTGGCTGTTTGGGACACATTAATTGATACCAACGGAACATCGCAATAGTTGTCTGTGGAGTTCAAGTCTTTCAAAAACTCATTGAGTGCCAAGTATGGCGTGAGAACCTTACATTCCTCATGCTCTGAATCGAATTGAGCAGAATTGTTGAGATACTCTTCGGTTGGAGTCAGGATTTTGGAGGGTTCCGAATAGGATGTTTCAGTGCTCTGGTCCGCATCTTTGAACTCCTCCATCATCGTTTTTCCATGTACACGGACCAAAGAAATGGGGCAGTAGAATTCGTTTCCATAATGACTGACAATCTCGATTTTCAAGTAGCGCGCCCATATGAGAGGGTTTTCTATGTTGAAAGTTTGCGTATCACGGATATTCTGAGCCTCAAATTGGCCCAACTCGTGCCATCCTTTCGTCACGGGGAACCGGTCGGAAACAGAAAACTTAACTGTGCGGAACATCGAACTAAAAAGCTCATAATTTCCCATTACCACCGAGCTGACTAGAATATCCTGACAAAGTTCAATCACCACAAACTTGCTAGATGCAGAACATTTGTTCAAAAGATACGAGTCCTTGACCTCCGTCAAAATAGCCGAGGCACCTTTCGCATCACTATTAGTTTTCACAATCGTTGCTGCACAATCCACAGATGCATAGTTGAATTTGTCCTTATAAACACGGCCTTGATCCTCAAATGTGGCATTCATTGGCTCGGAGGATGGTTGCGTGTATGCAGAGCTAGCATTACTGGAATTGTGCTTTTTATTCCTCGAATTCTCGATTTTAACTTCCGACAGTTCAAGCTTGCTTCCTGCCTCCTTCAATTTCTTCCATTGCTCAAAGGAAAGAAACTTACCCTCTTCCGAGTACCTTTCCTCTCCTTGGTTTTGTCTTGACATGTTTGAAACAACAACAGCCGCTTCGCTGCTTTGAGATAAGGGTTCTTCATGCGCGAGACCCGGCAAATCTGAGATTGGAGACGCATGAGAGTGTGTATCAGACGATTTTTCACTAATTTGAGTAGTTGCCTTGGTTTCTGAAGACGTTGGTATGTGCATGGTTTTGCTCAAAAGCCTCGGTTTCTCGAAATTGGTAGATTGGGTGGTATCAGGTGCTTTAAAAAGAGTAGACAAGATCGAATCTGAATCCATTGAATATTTGTGATTATTATCCTGTAACTGAGTATTTGATTCAATACTTGTACTTTCAAGATCTGTTTGAATCGGAAAAAATGGGCTTGAAGTTGCGGTTGTATATAGTTTTGTCTGTGGAATCGGGTCTGATGAGGCTAAAGAGCCAGAATCCTCAACAACATGACCAGATGACTCCGCCTCTTCCTGTTCTTGAGTTAAATCTTTCTTCGGTAGTATATCTCTCGTGTCCTCGAAAGTTTCATATCTAGATCCTGTTGAAAACTCTGAACTGGCAAAAAAAGATGAGCTGCTTGTTTCCGTAATGATAGACGGTGTGAAAGTCAGAGATGCGTCAACACCAGCTTCTAATTCTAGCTCCCCTTTCACGTTTTCTGGCTCAATTGAATTTTTTGTAAATGATTCTGAGGGCGCATCTTGGAAACTGGAACTTTGTTCTGCAATGAAAATGCTCATCAGCGAAACGCCAATGTCGTCAGATTTGGTAAAAGCATTGCTTATAGCGGAAATAGAATTTTCTGGATCCACATAACTCTGTTCTTTTATTTCTGGGGTGTGGATTCTTCGCAAGACTTCTTCATTTATTTCTCTGTCTTCGCCATCTTCGGCCTGAGCCGATATTCTTAGCAAAATCAAGAACACCACATGTACCGCTAATTTGACCATGTGAAAGTATTTTAAAACACTTGGATTATTTTATCAAAAAATAATTCTTCCACCAACACCCGATTTACTGCTGAGGGCACGAATGCTGCGTTCTGCTTGCCTAAAGTAGTATTTTTCTTTCCACTGATTTGTTCTTTTCTTATCGCGAGATCAAACCGGCATGGCCCAACGTGCGCATCGCGGACTGTGGCTCATTCGAAGAAAATGGTGACTTTGGGTTTATTCGAGACTGTTTTGCACAAAATTGAATTTTCAACATAAAAAATAGAGTTTTACTAATTATAAGATCTTGGTTGTGCTGTTAAATTTTCCAACTTTTTATAAGGAAGCGAAAGCTCTGTGTTTTGTTAGTTGGACTCGTATCGGTCACGTGACATACTGGAATTGGCCACGATGTCAATTCTGAAACAGGCCTTTAATTAATATATAAAGGATGTCTTTTTTTGTGTTTAAGTTTTCTAATTTCTTGAGTTCAACCAAAAATATCAATATTTACTCATTTTCATTCAGCAAAGAATTTTATGTACCATTTACATGTTGATTCGAGACGAGCAGGTCAATGCCGCAAGGTCGAAACTTTTAGGACTCCATTTTTTTTCTTTTATATTACCGATCTGTTTTTGAGTAACAGGCTTGAAATTTTGAAGTTTATAAGAATACCTCTTCAATTTGCGGATTTAAGGGGATGTTTTTGAAAACGAAAAATTCACAAAATTAACGTAAGATTTAACTTCTCATTCAATTTCTCTATGTAATCAAGAATCGGTTAAAGAAATAAAAAACCGTATTCCAAAAATCAACTTCGCTCCCCATCGGCAACAAATCAAAATCATTCAGCAAAATAACATTCGAAGATTCTAAAGATTCTAAACAAAACTGCATTTCATGCTTAAGTGTAAAGATTATTACAGTATTATTCTTTCGCAGCCGACTCCACCAAAACCAAAACCCAATGTTGAAGCACTGCTTGCAGTGCACCGCGAAAAAACCCAAGACCAGGAAAACCTCATCACTAGTAATATTCCTATAAACAGACCGTACTAATATCACATATATAAAAAAAAAATAGAAATGAACAAGACGCTCCCGTTATCGGCACGTGCAGAAACTACGGCCCTCAAACAGCCGAAGGAGCTCTTCAGTTTCTCGAGAAATATCGACGGCGAGTGGCAGGCAGACGAAAAAACGTCTAAGCTGGAAGGTCTCAATTACTTCTATTTTCCCGACGCGTATGTCGATAAAAACTTGAGTCTCCAAGGAGGAGTCAAGACTTTCAAGAAAATCCCCGATGCTGAAAATGTGGCTAATTTCCCTGCGCTCCTTAAAAGTCTTCAGCAATATGAGCAGAAAGTCGGTAAAAAAGTGAAGACCGACATCATCAGTTTCCGCGGTGTGATGACCAAACTTCTTACTTTGCCATATAATTTAAATAGTGAGATTCATCTCTATGTGATGGCTTATGATGGCCAAATCTATATCAAAAACGATGATGCTTTGGACTTGAAAAGACGTGCAGAGGAAGAGGAAAAGCTTAAAAGTGATCCCACCAAGGAAAAACATATGAATACTTGTGAGTACGGCGGCTACAAATTTGAAGCCTTGGCTACGCTTAATCAACCATGGGCAGAAACCTCGCGAAATGCGATCGAAAAGAGACACAAGAAAGTCGTTAATAACTATGAACAATATATTAGTGTGGTGCGCTCTGGAATCGGGAAAGTAAAGACGCTTTTGGCTGGTGAAGTTGATTGTGTGTGGGACTATCTTCCGGAGGAGCCAGAAAATGTTCTTCCACATTATGCGGAATTGAAAACAAGCCGGGTAGTGGAAACCCCACAACAAGCGTTTCAGTTCGAAAAAAAGCTCTTTAGAACATGGGCCCAGTGCTTTCTTTTAGGAATCACCCGTATTGTTTACGGACTCAGAGACGACAATTACTTGTTGCAAGATGTAGAGGTATACAACACTGAAGAAGTTCCGGTGTTGATCAAGGACAATGCTATTCCAGGAAGAACAGGGCCTAAGATTGTGTGTATGAATGCGTTGAAATGGTACGGTGCAGTGTTGGACTGGATCTTGAAGAATGTCGATGTGAATGACGAGCTGAAGGTATATAAGATAGACTATGACCTGGGCTCAAGATCGTTTATGTTGAGTGAGTGCATGGGCGACGAAAACAAGGAGTTGAGAAACGGTGGTATTTTGACGGAAGAGTTCAAAGCGTGGAGGGAAACGCTTAACGCTTGTAAATAATGAGATTATGGATAATTAACAATAAATCGAAAGGTGTTTGTATTTGTCATGCATGTTCTGTAAAACACTTGTTGTTTCAACTTTGTATCTGATATTAATTCGGAAACTCTTTTGTTAGCCGTAAGAGGTTAAATGTCTGAAAGCTCGCAATATTATGTAAGCCATTAAGTTCTAAGTTCCAAGTTTCTTTTGTGAAACGATTGAGGCAGAAAAACTAAATGAGTAATGCTTTACTCATATGAAAATCGATTCGCTTATCATAACATAAAATGAAATACAAAGCAAATAAAAGAGCACGAAAACTGCCTTGTGAACGAAGAAGCGAAACTCATGGCCAATGGAAGGACGTCTAATTATGACAAAAGTAAAAACTTTTCTACGGCAGTGGAACTGCCCCGATACCCTTCTACTTGCAGAACCCTAGCCCGAGAACGTGGGGGCACCAGGTAACATTGCGGTTTTCCAAAACGGCCCCCGGGACTTCCGCGCTTATTTTTGATTGACTTTCGAATTCACTAATCCTGCTTTAACATAACTTACATTGACATTCATGCTAGTCAACACTTTGTAAATACTTCTCTTCAAGAAATTTGTTTTCCAATACCGAATTTCTACCTAATTTCTGTCTCAGCTCTTGACAAGAAATAAAAACTTAAAACAAATCGAGTATCTGTCCTAAAGACAAATCAAAACTAAGTGTTTTTTAGACTAACTGGTTAATTTTGAAAAGTCGCGTTGTTAGTAATCCACGAGTGCCTAGACGTCCGCACGGCGAGTCTGTGCATGGCTACACTAACTAAGTCAGGAGCGCAAATAATCACCTCCTCAAAATTTGTCGTTGCACACTGAAATTTCGGATGAGCCGGCTTCAAAACCGTATTACGGCAAATGCCGACGTCTTATCACTTTAAACTGGCCGTAGGACAAATTAAAGACCCTCAGAAAAGATTGAAGTTCGACAAAGATTTTCAAAACTCCTCATCTATAAGCCTACAGGCCTTGTTGCCAAAAATCTATAGTTCAGTCCTGCAAGTGTCAACAATTGTGGCGAGGGGTAAGCCGCGTCGGAGATATCGGGGGAAGACCTAACCTGCACGGAAGAGGCGAGAGACACTTAGATTACGGAATTGCGCATTCCCTCCACTTAAGGAATATTACCAGAGCAAGCATGTGCTTATGGTAATAATTAAGACAATAACAATAACATTCACCTGGCCATTAATTTCATGTATTGTAGTCTTTATTTTTTAAATCAAAAAATGTAGACTAAAACCGCCATCCATATAATAAATAGGAGTAAAAAAAGATAAGCCCGCGTGTTACCAAACACGAATATCCAACGGGAGGTAATCTAAGCACGCACCAATTTAATGCAAGCAAACATGTGGTTTTTGGCCCGGCAAAGAAAAGAAAAGAAATGGCTTTCTGCAATGGACTGCCACAGGGGATTACAAATTGGGCCAGTGACAGTTAAGCAATTAATTCAAATCTATGTAATGTGATGGTCTATAGACACTCCAAATGCCGTCTGATTATTCAGTTAAGGGGCTAAGACAGCCTAATTACAGATCTGACAAATGTCAAGCGGGGCCTCGGCTGGCCTGAGCTGAGCGCGGTGTTCATCAGCTCAGCAGAATCAAGCAATTATGCGTAGGCAGGTATCGCGCATAAACCGCATGATTTCCTGCATCCAACATCCCGTGAGTAACTCGCGCGCTTTGATTGGCCCAATTCCGAGGGCTTACTAACCGCAAAGGTCTGGATTGCACCCCGCAATCAAGCGGCCTGACCTTTGCACTCCCGTAAGCCGGATTGCAGCGACAGCAAACTATAAAAGTACGACAATTCGCTTCCCCTTAGCGCCAAATTTCTATTTTTTATCATAACCAATTCACTTGAATTAAACCAAACAAAACCCCAACAATGGCTCCAGTCTACTCCGCTTCCAACGGTTGCCCCGTTTCCAACCCATTTGCCTCGCAAAGAGTCGGCCAACACGGCCCCTTGTTGTTGCAAGACTTCAACTTAATTGACACTCTTGCCCACTTTGACCGTGAAAGAATTCCTGAGCGTGTTGTGCACGCCAAGGGTTCCGGTGCTTACGGTGTTTTCGAGGTCACTGACGACATCACTGACATTTGTGGCTCGGCCTTTTTGGACACTGTCGGCAAGAAGACCAAGTTGGTGACTAGATTCTCCACTGTTGGTGGTGAGTCCGGTTCCGCCGACACTGCTAGAGACCCAAGAGGTTTCTCTGTCAAGTTGTACACCGAAGAAGGTAACTTGGACCTTGTGTACAACAACACTCCTGTGTTTTTCCTCAGAGACCCCACCAAGTTCCCTCACTTTATCCACACCCAAAAGAGAAACCCCGAGACTCACTTGAAGGACGCCAACATGTTCTGGGACTACTTGACCAACAACGAGGAGTCTGCTCACCAGGTTGTTATTTTGTTCTCCGACCGTGGTACCCCTCGTTCTTACAGAGAGATGCACGGTTACTCTGGCCACACCTACAAATGGTCGAACAAGAAGGGTGAGTGGCACTACGTCCAGGTCCACTTGAAGAGTGACCAAGGTTTCAAGACTCTTACCAACGAGGAGGCTGGTGCTTTGGCCGGCTCCAACCCAGACTACGCTCAAGAGGACTTGTTCAAGGAGATTGCCAAGGGTAACCACCCATCTTGGACCTGTTACATCCAAACCATGACTGCTGAGCAAGCCAAGCAAGTTGACTTCTCTGTGTTTGACTTGACCAAGGTCTGGCCACAAAAGGACTTCCCATTGAGAAGATTCGGTAAGTTCACCTTGAACGAGAACCCAAAGAACTACTTTGCCGAGATTGAGCAGGTTGCCTTCTCTCCATCGCACACTGTGCCATACATGGAGCCATCTGCCGACCCTGTCTTGCAATCGAGATTGTTCTCTTACCCAGACACCCACAGACACAGATTAGGTGTTAACTACCAACAAATCCCAGTCAACTGTCCTGTCACTGGTGCTTCTGCTGGTCCATTCCACCCTCACATTAGAGATGGTGCCATGCAAGTCAATGGTAACTTGGGTAACACTCCAAACTACTTCTCCAGCACCCACAACTTCACCACCGCCGAGAAGTTCCCTCTCCAGGAGGACCAAGAGGTTTGGGAGGGTGCCGCTTGCCCATACCAGTGGACTGCCACCGACGCCGACTTCAAGCAGGCCACTGACTTGTACAACGTCTTGGGAAGATACCCAGACCAACAAAAGAACTTGGCCCACAACATTGTTGCCCACGCTTCTGCTGCTGACGTCCCAATCCAGGACAGAGTTGTTGCCTACTTCACTAAGGTCCACCCAGACTTGGGTGCTGCTGTCAAGAAGGGTCTTGAGGAATCTCGTAAGTAAGCACCTTACTGCTTATCTTATTTATTCGGAAGGATCATTGTCAGGCATGATGTGATGATTGATATTAATTGATTGTTAGTGCACGTATATAATTAATAAGTACAAAATATAAAATGTGGAACCATGTAAGACGAAAATTAGAATAAACAAAAATTAGTTTGAACAAAGGGGTTTTTGAATCGAGTCTTATATCAGTGGACAACATTTGCGGAGTTTGCTTTGTACCTCCCGTGGCATTGTTTGTCTACAATTTAGTTTTTCCCAAATTTAAAATCAATTTAATTATACTATAAAATTGCTATTAAACTAGCACCTTGAACCCATTCCCCCGTAGAATACCTTGACATCAGCTTAGAGCTTGGTCGTGTTGCAGGATGGACATTCACAGGCCGATCCACATTTACAAATGGAACCTTCAGAAGATCCACAGCATCCTTGGGTTTTCTTGGGTTTGGCAGAGGTGGGGTTTGGCACGATTGTGACTGGAGCAGAAGTTTTTTTAGAGCAGCAAGACATTTTTTTGTTATTTTTGAATCAAGAAGAAAGATGCGAGTTTTGGTTCCGCCCAAGACCCTTTTGCCAACATTTAAATGTTGAATTTTCCGCCTGCGATAAGTATCGGATCAAGCTGCCGTATTAGGAAATCTCTAGCGCAAGGCTTGGCCAAATCAGAAGCGTGGTGGAAATCCCGCGGAAATCGTTAATCTCAAACATTTGATCACGTGATGGAAATGGGTGAGGCAAGTTTTGGTCTTGGATTTCCCAGTCACCTGACTGCGGCACGTGGCGCATGTTTTACTCTAGGCATCTAGTATATCAATGTCAGCGGCAACACAGCCGAGGAGGAGGAGTGGGAGTGGGACACGGTGATTTAAATGTTACATAAACAATGAACTGTGGTAAGCCTTGTTTCCAAAGGCCAAGCAAACGAAAAGAAACCGAAAAAAAAGGATTAAAAATGGAACGTTACATTTTGTTCTTATTGTCATACTTTCGCTAAACCTCTTGTATCTTTTTCTTCAAATCTTTTATCGGCTGTACTTTCACCAAATTGAGCAGCAATCGTCCTCAGCGGGGTTGGTCATCATCTCCTTTTCTTGCGCTCGGAATCTGCTTTGCTTCCGGCATCTGCTTCCGGCATCTGCGCGCCTTATTGTAGATTTCCATGGAAATAAGTCTTGTCAGTGAACGACCACACTTAAGTGCGATAATTAGTAAAATAAGAAGTCTTTTGATGATTTCGTTCCACCAGAGTGAGAACAGAAAGTTTTTTTTAAAATCATGCTCCCACAATTTTATATTGTTTGGTTTCATCTTAGAACACGTTTGCCAAGTGTATAGTGAAAAGTCAATTTGGCCAGCCACCGATCACGTCAAACTGTACACACTTTTTCTGCAGTATTGCTGCTTCGCGACGCACTTCCGAAGTCTAGGCTGTTCCATGTCACGCTTTGTCGTGCCAAGCCTTTACTGAATCAAGATATATATAGATATATATATAAAGAACCCTCAGGCCATGTAAGCAATTGGCCAAGCTTAATTTCTAGTTCTTCGACTTTTGATACACTTTCCTTTTACCTTCTCGAGTACCACTGTGATCTTATCCAATTTTGCAGTCAATAACAATTAAATTAAAGAAAACAAACTCATAACTCCCCACAGCCATATTTAAAAACCTAAAATGAACATTTTCTCAGATATCGGCGGCATCATCAACACTGTCACCTCAGTGGGTGGTAATATCGGTAACCAAGTCACTTCGGGTGCTGTTTCCGTCTACGGCGATGTGACTCTGGGCGGCAGAGGTTTTGCCACGGCAGTCACAAGTGATTTTGGACGTGTGACCTCGGGCGCAGTGGCTGGAGCACACACATTCACCTCGGAATTCGTGAGCGGGGGCCAAAGATTCACTTCCGAGGTAGTCAGCGGAGCCACAAACATAGCTTCGGACGCGCGTTCCGACGTTTCCGGGGCCCAGTCGCGTGTTGACTCTGCAAGAAGCACAAATTCTGCCCAGGCTACGAGTGGTGTTACTGCTGCATCTGCTGCTGCAAGCTCTCTTGTGGGTGGATCCTCTGGAATCGTAAGCAGTAGAGCCTCCTCTGCTGCAGAAAGCTCGACTTCCAGGGCCTCCTCCAGCCTGGGTTCCGGAGCTGCTGTAAAGGATGTTTCCGGTTCCTGGAAGAAAGGATTGCTTGTCACAGGAATGGTAGGCCTCGCATGTGTCGGTGCCTTGTAAAGATAGCTAAGGTTTTTAGATTTTTATTAGTAAAATAAAATGGTCAGTGTTTTTTTTTTTTTTTTTTAATTTTTTAAAATAGGTCATTAAAGCCGCCAGCAACTTCATGTCTGCGCGAATCGAGGATGTGATTTGCTAAGGTTATTCAGTTTTTTTTATGGTTGAAAATGTATATCATATTTCATCACATTTGGTGTACTTTGTGAAAACAATTCATTGTTCAAGTCTCTCAGGTCAATTAATTAGCTCTTCCTTAGAGGCATGTTCTCGTCCAGCTTTCAACTGTCACATTGGTGTTTCCTATATGCTTTAGAAAATCCTTTAGGGTGACTGGAACAGAAATATCAGCCAGCCAATTTGTCTTCTCAAAGAATCGGGC
Organism: Metschnikowia peoriensis; assembly: GCA_030573015.1. Classification (NCBI taxonomy): domain Eukaryota; kingdom Fungi; phylum Ascomycota; class Pichiomycetes; order Serinales; family Metschnikowiaceae; genus Metschnikowia; species Metschnikowia peoriensis. Next base: position 12,828 of record JAJMCO010000097.1, on the reverse strand, counting down.
CTAATTTGTTCTTTGTCTTCGATTCCACATCCCCATTTCATAAACAAATTCTGCGGCATAACCTTCCGAATAATTGGTAATTCTAAAGCCTCCGGAATCTCATGATGGAGGATTATAAATAAAATGATTTGAAGACGTCAAGATTTGCTTTTTTGTAAATATAATCGAGCCAAGGTAATGTTGGAACTTTTAGATTCGAGCCGATTCTCAAAATGGCTGCCAATTTGAGAACAAAGAAAAATGAACAGAGAAAAATGGTACGGAAGAAAAAGTCACAGTGAGCTTTCACGAAAGCTTTGAAATACACCAGAAAAGATTACGTTTTCCTTGCTCTGTCATTGGAGCAGAAGTGTTGGATTATTGGAAAGTTTATACATAATCTTTTTTATGCCAAGCTTGCTACATGCACCTGATTAAGCATTGTTTTGATGAAGTGGTAGATTGGAGCTGGATTGTTTGAGCCTTAGGTATATTCCTCGAATGAGGTCTCTATGAAAAAAAAGGGGTCATGTAAACGTGTGTGTGGAATTGACGAACTGTTCTCCCGCATACAGTAGTAGACTTTGCATTATGGGTCTTTACAGCACGAGGCTTCCGGGAAACGAAGGTGCGTCAGGATGTGTCAGTTGCAAAGATGAAAAAAAAAAAAAAGAAATGTCAAACCCGTCATACGTAATGTCTAAAGTGATATTTTGTTGGCTGGCTGTGTCAGTGCATTCCGTGACGAGACATCAACAATGACAGCTGCTATTTTTAGATCGGTGCCAGTCGAGGCTTTTACGAAAGGCACATTTCTTATACCGCAGGGGGTTATTTTATTCTTTAATCTTTTCTAAATTTAGATGGGGTGTTTTTGGGAAACAAAAAACTTATTTTTTTCACAGATTCCTGCTACACGAATCTGTGTTTTGATTGACTAAAGTGGAGGAGTTTGGGAAATCCTCCACCCACCAATAGAACGACATTAAGGCCCACGTTCCGAGCTCGCTCCGAGTGCTTTCTTGCAAGACGCCCATGCAGAGCGATGGCCTGCACATTGGGTCAGCCGCAAAAGTGAATTTGTTGACTTTCTTCACTTCTATGGCCAAAGGTTGACTCAACAATCTTGCAATAGGAGGAGTAGGACCGCCCACATGCATAAAAGTGCTTGCAGGAGCGGAGCAATTTTTTTTTTTTTCGTATTGAATTTATGCATCACATAAACAAGAAGAAGCGGGCAGGTCTTTCTTTTCGCCCTTATTTGGCTCGGCCAAGCCCTCTCAAGTGATTACTAGGAGAATTCTTACCTATCTCTATTCTTGTAAACATTGCATTAATCAATTCGACCGCATAACAAGAACTCCCCAAAGAAGAGATAAGAAAATAATAAAAAACTGAATGAGAAAATGCAACCATCTCTCAAGATCAAAGTATGACGCAATTAATCACGCAATTCGACCGGCCTCGTGGGTGTGTACAAGCAACCTGCACCCACCACGAATCACGCGGCTAGACACCATAATTATTCCGCCCGGACCGGCGTAAGAGGAAGTGAACAATAGCCGGCCAAAAATTGATAATTACTTGAACAATAGATGGTTTCACCACGGCTAACTGGGGTTTCCTTTCTTTCATTTTTTTCTTCTCTTCTCTCTCTCTTTCCACTTGCAGGCTTAGAAGGAGGTGTCACATACAAAAATTCCCAAAATGGGTAAAAGTTCTGAGCACTGGTCATTACATTCTCCTCCTTTTTCGTCATCACCAAAGAGTCCCACACACACGCGTTCATACACGACCTGGGCGCAAAACGTGGGCGGCGCTCCTGATTGGCAACGAACGTTGATGCACTTTTTTTTTTTTTTTTGTTAATTTATCTTCTTTCGTGAATTGCGTTGATGCATGTAATTGCTCATTCATAACGCCGCTAACTCTATCGAATCTGATCTTCGTAATACTTGCTGTACTTTGGCCGAAAAACTGGATATTGTATCACCATCTTATATAATGAGTTTTATTTGCGTAGGAAGCTTTCAGGTGTCCCGCAAAATATGTCAATGTGCAAGCCACTGCCCAACCTTGAAGTGGCAATTAAAAAATTACTAATACTGTGTAAAAAAAAAAAAAAAAAAATAGGGGGAAAGATTGGGCGTGAAGTGAATTGCGACTAACGGCTTTTGCCCAAAGGAAGCCGATGCGGGCGTGGAACACAAGTGCAATAAGGTGAATTGATTCGTCGCCACACCTCGAAATCGTACATGATAATAATTCCTCTTTTAGGCGGGCCACAATTTTGTGCATTGTATGTACATGTACAATGGATCGAGATTTTTTTTATGTTCTTTTGTGTTCCTGTTTGCTGTGCAATTGATTTACTTGTCAATGTCTGATTCTGGAATGGACCACATCACAAGCAAATGTCAGTATAAATATAAATATAACAATGAACAGCAAGCCACGGGCCTAGAATGTAAGCCTCCCCTATTTACTTATTTTTAGGGCTGGCAAACGCACCTTTGCGCCAGATGCCGGTCGCAAATAAAGTTGCTGCTGCGTCCAACGTGGGCCTGGGGAATTTTGCACATAGCAGCGCGGAACTACGCATTGTGGTCGCAATATCGGAACCAGCCCGATATTTACATTCTTCAGACGTTGGCCGGGGTAACTGTGGCAATTTCTATAAATACTTGTATCCATCCTCTGAAAATGTAGAATATGTTTTGAAAAATTTATCTTCATACTCAAAAAACTTTAATTCAAATAATATCACAATGACCAACGCAATCCAATACGCTGTTTCCGGCTCTGTCTCTTCTGCCGCTCCTTCTTCTGCCTGGTCTTCCGGTGCTTCTAAGGCTTCTTCCGCTGTGGCTTCCGGCTCCTCGCACATTGCCTCTTCTGCTGCTTCTGCTTGGTCTTCTGGTGCTTCCCGTGCCTCTTCTGCTTTGGCCTCTGGTTCTGCCCATGCTTCTTCTGCCGTCGCTTCTGCTTCTGCTTCTGGCTCTGCTAAGCCATCTTCTTCTTCTGGTGCTGAGGCCATCACTTTGGGCTCCTCCAACTGGAAGAAGGGTGTTGCCGTCGCTGCTTTGGTCGGTGCCTCTTTCGCCGCTAACTTGTTGTAAGTGCAAAAATAAAACAGGAACTCATTTAATAGCTAGATCTACTTAATATAACGAATCTTTATGTGAACATGCGTCTGTAGCTGTGGAATTGACACTTTCAGTGGGGTTCTTTTGGTCCTGTGTGTTACTTTCATGTCCTCTTTATTTACTCTCTCGATATCATGCTTATAATGAGAAATTTCGTCAACTTAAAGTCTTCCGTAGAAAACTGGAGGCGAACTTCACTACTGAATGGTTTATGGTCTTTAAAACTCAGTCAATCTAATTATACGCACGTGCTGTAAATCACGTGCTTTCTAGATTTCGCTTTGCCTCAGATTGCCGGTGTTTTGTCGATCAAAAATTGCATCAAGTCAGATTATTGAGCGAGGTACAAATTACATGAGTTCTTTGATTTAAAAGAGCTTCCGATATCGACGCTTTCAATTATAGAAGTGCATGTTATATTATTCGAGCTCTATACTTAAAAAACAGTCTGCCTGCCTGCCTGCCTGCCGGTGCAGAGTCGCATCGCGATATCGTTACTTGATTATCCAACCCAAATACTCGCATTGGGTCCACGAATTATTCCCCACAATTTTAGAGTAAATCGTGCAAGTAATTCCCAAATTTACTCCCATTTTCACTAGAATAAGTCTTGTTGATGCAGGAGAAAAAACCCAAATATGCCCGGCTTCAGGTGGATGCAGACGCCATTCCCGATGATGATAAGCCCCCACAAACCGGCCACACGTTTAATTTATGGTACTTGAAATGGGCCGGTGGAGATTCGGCTGCACGCCATACTGAGCCGCTGAAATTCCGTGTGAATATCAAAAAAGATTCTGGAATCACCCGGGGTGTCGAAGGGAAAAGCCCCATTTGCCTTTTCTTCGCTCGTGGGTGCTGTTATCGCGGCCGCAAATGCCCATATCTCCATCGACTTCCGGCCATTTCAGACCTGCGAATCCCCACTCAAGATTGTTTTGGCCGCGATAAAACCGCTGATTATCGAGATGATATGAGCGGGGTGGGGCTGTTGCAACGATTAAATCGTACTTTGTACGTGACCGGTGCGCATATCAATGACCAAGTGCATGAAAATCTCAACCGTCAGTTTCTGGAGTTCGGGGCCATCGACAAAATCCGGGTTTTGCCGGCAAAAAACTGTGCATTTATAAGTTATCGCCTGGAGGCAGAAGCTCAGTTTGCCAAAGAGGCGATGGATTCTCAAAGCTTGGATGGCAAGGATGTGCTCACAGTGAAATGGGCCAATGATGACCCGAATCCTCATGCACAGCAGCTGGCCAAGCGTGACTTGGAGCAATTGGCAATGGAGACGGTGAAGAATCTCTTGGCTGAATCTTCAGAACCCTTACAGAAGAAGCGGAAAGGTGGCGTGGATACAGTAAATGGTGTTGAAGATTCCAAACCAGCAAAACGTGTCAATCTAGAAAAAGCTTCAGTGGATTTAGAATCAAGTGTTCCCGAAACTTCTCTGGGGATTCTAGATTTCTCTCGTTTGAGCGCTTTGAAAAACATGCCAAAACCAGCCTCTATCATCAGTCATGCCCCAACTACAGCTAAAGATGAGCCCAAAGCTTTATCTACAGGGGCTTTTCTCGGGGATTATTCAAGTGACGATGACTCAGAATAGATCGTGATAAACTCGCAGAATTGGGAGTTTTTAAAATGTGTCAGATTGTGTTTTTACACTTACTACATTTAGACTATTCAACGTCATGCTTTCATACTTTCCTCCTATGCCCGGTACAACCAATCTGGGATCCGGTAGCCGCCCTTCTTAAGAAACCGCTTCAAGTCCGCAAACGTCGCGTTATCGCCGTCATCAATAAACGTGTGGCTCTGTCCTTCTTGACCCGCACGCCCTGTTCTACCTATTCTGTGTATATATTCCTCGAACTTATTGCTCATTTGGAAATTGACCACCAACGACACGTGCGGAACATCTAATCCTCTTGCGGCCACATCGGTGGCAATTAAAATCGACGCCTCTTTAGCCCTGAAGGCTTCAATGGCGCGTTCTCTGGACTCTTGGCTTTTGGACCCATGGATTACCGCAACCGAGTCAAAGCGCTTTATTTCGGCCAATTCTTCTGCCAACAGCTCCACTATACGTTTGTAATTTGCAAAAATAATCACTGAAAATTCGCCGTTTCTCTTGTGTGCATCAAGCACTTTAATGAGTTTCGCCATTCGTTTACTGTCCATCACTTGCTTATCTATAGGGGCTGGGCCTAGATACTCAAAATGCTGCTTAATATTATCCACCAGCTCATTAGCGCCTCCGACAAAGAGGTATCCTGGGAGGCTCAAATAATTGCGTGTGATTTTCTCGATTGCAGGCGAGATGGTGGCGGTAAACATGAGAGTGTTTCGTTTTGGGACACGGAAAATACGCCCGTCAAGGGTTGACTGAAGGTGCTCATTGGTTGGCAAAAACAGAAGGATTTGCTGAAGTGACTTTTCAAACCCCATGTCAATCATTTTATCTGCCTCGTCCATTGTGAGATGATAACATTTCTCAAGACTGATGATCCCTCGTTCAAGCGAATCCACCAATCTTCCGGGCGTAGCCACTACAATATGGACGCCATTTCTAAGCGAATGCACAGTTTCTTCGTATTGATGACCTCCAATAATCGTCACCACGCTTAATCCCAAAACACTGGTGAATTTCTCTGCTTCTTTAGAGATCTGGAGCGCCAATTCTCTAGTGGGCGCAAGTACCAATGCAAGGGTCTTGTTGTGGTTTGCCTCCTGCGAATGCTCGTGTTTCATGTACGCGTCTTCGATGTTTAGAAGATACGAAAGTATAGGAAGGAGAAACGCCAATGTCTTACCCGATCCTGTCTCTGCAATACCCACCACGTCTCTATTTCTCAAAGCCAAAGGAATCGCCGCACGCTGGATAGGGGTGGGTTCGGTATACCTTAGTTTATCACGCAAAATTTCAAGCAATGACAGCGGTAGAAGTTCTTCCTCGGCCCAGTTTCGAAGTGGGTGGTGAATATCTTTCCCCTTGGCCAGAATATTGAAGTCGTCCTTGAAAATACGCCAGTCACGTGTCGTCATTTCCAAAAGCGTTTTCTGAGACCAGTGGGTTTGCTGTTCGCCGATAAGATCTGTGACTGCATCAGATTGCGTGTCTAAAGTAACTAGAGGCTGATAAGCAGCAGATGTATCTTCGTCCAGATCCCAAGAAAAGGCGTATTTGCCGTCACTCTGTTTCCGCTTTTTGTGTTGCGTAATCTCCGGCTCTCTCACTGGAATCTCCGGTTCTTGGTCGACTTTCTGGCGCTTTATAGGCGTGGTTTTAGTTTCTTCTGGGGTCTCAGACCGGGTATGTTGCTTGATTTTCGCTCTTTTTTTCCGCGAGAGAAATTTCGGTTTGCCGGCCTCTAGCCCCAGCAGAATAAGGTCTTCGGCAGAAACTGGTCGAGACATTTAATATTGTTCCCAGTAGTTACCCTGATTTGGTTAAAACTTTTGACGTGTTTCTCGTGTTATGGTATTTGTTAGCGAAGATGGAGAGTAGTGCGCAAGATTCGCATCGGTGCGAAAAGTATGGGGAAGTCACGGGGGAAGTTATGGGGGAACTCAGCTTTGAGTAAAAACACGGAAAATAATGAAGCAGTGAAAATGAAACTTCGTCCTGGAAAATCATCTTCATGAAAATATTGAAGAGATTAATTTTCCTTTTTTTTTGCCTTGGTGGCAGGTCCATCTAGCTTTAGTCTTTCAACTAATTCTTAGGTGCTTACAGTATGAATACAGATTTTCACCTTTCAGATAGTAAGTAGAAAGAAATAAGATATATCATGACAATGATTGAATTCCTCTTCTTTTTAAATCAAAGTATCAATCACAAAATTATCTGGTTTAATTGACTTGTTAAGAAACACGAGAACGTATTTCTTCTCCCCACTTCTTTGAAGTCTTGTAGAGGTCACGTGACCATGCACTTAAATTTGCCATGTTTTTTTTTTCTTTCTTTCTTTCTAAAGAATCGGGCGTGCCAGTACCAAAAAATGTCGAGAAATTTTCCAACCCAGTGGTCCGCGCACCCCAAAGCGAGAACCCTCGAAGCAAAATACTGCGTCAAGTTTCTTCGACCCACCTTTTTAGATTTACACAACCAGAACAATACTACCAAAATAATTTCAAAATGCCAATTGACCAAGAAAAATTAGCTAAGTTGCAAAAGGCCGGCCCAAGAAAGGTTGGTGGTGCCAGAGTCAAGGCCAAGAAGGTCAAGTCTGAAAGCGACGACGTCAAGTTGATGGAAACCTTGGGTAAGTTCAAGGCTATCAAGGTGGAGAACGTCGAGGAAGCCAACTTCTTCAAGGACGACGGAAAGGTGTTGCACTTCCCAAGAGTCGGTGTGCAGGCCGCTTCTGCCTCCAACACCTTTGCCTTTTCCGGATACCCTCAAGAAAAGGACATTACTCAATTGATCCCTAACATTTTGCCACACTTGGGCTCGGAAAACTTGGATGTTTTGAGAAAGTTGGCTGAGCAGATCCAAGCCGGCAAGGCTCCTACCGAGTTGAACGCCGGTGCCTCTGCTGCTGGTGAGGAGGACATTCCTGACTTGGTTGCTGGCGAGAAGTTTGACGACGTCGAGTAAGTTCGTATGGACCTCAATAGATGTATGTAAATATAACTGACGAATGCATGTTGAAGACGAAAGCAGACAGTTTTGAAAAATTCGAAAAACTTTTAGAAGAGACGTTGCAGGTTTTGCTTGCACTTTTAGCGTCGTGCCTGGGTATTAGTATTGGACCTGGGCCTACAAGTTCGGATGTATGTGGACCACTGTAGTTTCGTAAATGAAGATAACTTAGAAGTTTGAATATGGAGGAACTTGAATTGAAAAAAAAAAAGAAAAAGAAAAGAAAAAGAAAACAGATCATTGCCTATAAACCTTTGCATCGTGCTATTCCAGGCCTATGGACCTGTTTCTCTCTTTCCAACATTTCAACACGTAACAAACAGGCTCTAATTTATGTAAATTGAAAAAAATCATTCTACATTGAGATCACGCAAACTTCCAATCCTTGTGGATTTGGAATAAGTGGGGTTTGCCTCTTGGATGATCTGATTGACGACAAACCCCACAGTTTGCTAAGTTATTATGTGTTCAACTGTCAATATCGTAACATTCCCTGTTCTCAAACAAAAAAGAAAGAAGAAAAATAAAAAGAAGAAAAATAAAAAGAATCTCAGTCATAATAACATCTTTCAAATCAATTTCTATTGGCTGGTGAAATGCCAAATGCTTAAAGCATTAAACCAAAAATATTGGCCATGCCATGTTCTCTCGTCACGTGAGTCTTATGAAAGCGATCGCAAGAGACATAGTGCAAATTCCCCACCATTGTTTTTTGAGCTGAAGGCTGGGGTATGAATAAATAAATTACCGCGTGGAGATTCCTCGCCCTTTCTCTTGAAAATGTAGCCATCTGTTCTCCAACAAAATCAGAGAAATTTTATCTAAGTTTTGTTTTACCTTTTCGAAAATCAAAACAATTACTCTTTATTTTTCATTTTTCTCCTTGTTTTTTTTTTTTTTTTTTTCTTTCTATTAAGGTGTCTTGTAGTGGTGGAGTTTCCTAAAACGTGCTTTCCAATGTGCCTTTGCCTGCAGGCCACGCTTTCTGCTAACAAAGGTACGTTTTGCATTTCACACATTCAAAACAAAGCGGATCAGGGATATAAATAAGAAGGCCTCCTGGGTATTTTTTTGGTCAATCGTATTCCTTTTAAAAGCTTCATTATCGCTATCACACTTTTATTTTCTATAAGAAGAAAAAAATAGAAGAAGAAAACTGCATAAACCATCAAGTGCTCGTCCCCAATTGTTGATTTGAATCTCGAGATCCACGTTTTCCCTCTTTGATACCTTTCATCTCTCCAATCGACCAGTCAATTTTCTTTACAAAAAAGAGAAGGAAGAAAAAAATAGCCATTATTCAAAAAGAAAGGAAAGATGGATCTTAATCTAATATTGCATGAGTCAAGTCCGGACGACCAAGATAATGCAGACAAACTTTTTATCCTGGATCCTGATCTTACAGCTGGCAATTTTCCGGGTATGTCTCAAGATATCGAGCTTTTGCCGGGTTCTGCACTTCCAGTATATCAGGAAAAATACAATAGTCCTGTGCCTAGAAGAAATGCTAATTCACGTTCAAAGGCCCCTCGGATTTATGAATCGCCAACTGAACGTAATCCTAAAATAGAAACAGAAACAGAAACAGATTACAGAGTCATGGATGTATCTGCGTTTAATAAAGAGCAAGAGCACGAAAATTTGAGAGTAAGGCCAAAGCAGATAAAACGCAAAAGTCTGCCGATCCAGAGTCCTTCTTCTTTAGCTGCAGAAAAGAAACGGAAAAAGGCAGACATAGTATCTCGCCGGACGAGGTCTAGAAATCAGTATGGCACTAAGAGTCCCATTACCATCATTCTTGATAGCCTGGAAACCGAATCTGAAGATAATTCTGGTCACGAGACGCTTCTTGTTCAAGGCACGTCTGAAACCGTTCAAGACTCACGGGTGGAATCAGAGCTTGGCATTAAAGCAGAAACTGTGGCTGAATCTAGCTCGGAAAGCGAGAGCGAGATTGATGAGGGTTCTTTGCTTTCGTACCAAATAAAGCGTAAAGCAAGAAATGAAGATAATTCGAGTGCTAGTCTTGGAAATCATCATGTGCAGAATCAAAAAAATAACCTTGACATCAGTGCTGAAGACAAGTCGGCAAAAACCACTCAAGAGGTGGCTGAAAATACGCAAGAAAGTGTGATTACAAAAGAAGGGAATACTATCCCGAATAATCCTTCAAATTTCATTGAAAATGAGTCTGATCCAATTACCGAAAGCGAGTCTGGTACTATTTCCGGAAATAAACATGAATCTAATAAGGAAAGCAAGACTAAAGCTTTTACTGAGATCGATTCCGATCCAATAGTGGAGCATGACTCCGAAAACACGATTGAAAGTCATCCGCAACTCAAAGTAGGAGAACGCTCAAAAGTTGCTCCTGGAAATCATATTATCGATCTGCAAAATGATATGCCATCTGTTGAGTCTGAGAGTATTTCTAGCAGTGAGAGAAATGTAAATGACCGTTTCATAGACGAAAATCCTAGAAGCGACCACCAGAGTGAATCTGATAGTGGTTTTTCTAGTTATGAAGATGCCGATGACACGGATATTTTTGAACTAAATGTTGCTGATTTCGATTCTGCAGCAGAACACAAAGACGCAACTGAAAAAGAGTCGAAAAAAGAGCACGAGCATGTGAACGAAAGTCCTATCGAAGATAATGATAATCAAGCCAAGAATAACACAAACGAAAGGGAAGAAGTCGGCCCAGAATCACGAGCACTCGTTCTAAGTGACTCTGTACAATCCCAGATTCAATCAACAGAAGATTCAACAAAAACAAAGTCTGATGTAGAGGAACTCCCCTTCATTTGCTCTGTTCCTGAATGCCCACATCGCGTGAGGACAAAAGCTTTGCTTAAAAAGCATACAGAAGGTCATTTGCAACAGAAACGGCTTAATTGTCATTACTGTGACTGGAGTGCCAATCGCCTTGATTTTTTGGATATGCACATGAAGTTTCATGATCAGTACAAAACTATAAGAGATCAATTCCGGGAAAAGGTGTATTTGAATAGCGCACCTCTGGGAAGAAAAGAATCTGACCCCTCATTAATGTTCAAATGCGATGAGTGTGATATGGCGTTCAAAAGAAGCGATCATTTGCTGTCTCACAAACTTGTCCACTCAAATGAAAAGATTTATCCCTGTGATAATTGTGAAGAAACTTTCAAGCGGGCACTGGATTTGACCGTACATGCAAGCACATGTGTAATAAGAGCAAGAAAATGTGCTGAATGCAGCAAAAAATTCAAGAATGAACGGCGCCTCATTCGCCACTTACGGATGGAACACATGCAGTGTAAGAAATGTGGAATCAAATTTAATTCTAGACGAGGTCTACTGCTCCATATGCATTATCGGCATTCCAAACACAAGGAAAATCCAAATGATATTGAAAAATTACTTACAAATGGGAATAATGCCGACAAAGATAGGGACGACAGTGAAAGCAGGGACAAAGATTTTTCCGACAGTGATAATGAAGAAGATAATGAGGCTGACATTTCGGTTTTTCTGAAACTAAAGAATCGCTTTCTCCCCACTACAAAGAAAGTCTCCATTATTTAGACTCTGTAATAAGGGTAATTTCTCGTCTGAAATCGGTCAAGTAGGTCTTTCCATTGAGCCGAGTATGAGGAAAAGATGTTGTGAATTTGACCAAATAATCGACATAATAAAGCTCCATGAAATGGCAAATTATCGTGAGCTCGTACAAGATGTAATGGTCTGTAGCTTGGGCCCCGCTTATTACTTGATCAAAAAAAGCTGAATATCATTAAAGTTTATTCTGTTGAAAATGGCGCCACGAAATCTTTCGGGTGCGCAACGTTACTATCCGATCTACGTAAGTCTATAAAGAAGATAATAAAGAGATAATTCCCTGCTTATCTAAGCAGCGTAGTCGCCGGTATTGTAGATGGAAATATCGCTCTCGGCCTTCACGTCGACCATGTCAGAGACATCAATGCATGCATCCACGCTCAATCCACGGTTGCTGTACTCCTTGATTCTTTGGTTCTGGGCACGAATCTGCTCCAATTCTTGGAGGTAGTTGTCCTCCACACCAGTGACGTACTTACCAGTAAACACACCGACCTCGAAGTTCAGGGTTCTTTCACTCTTGCAACAGTCGATCAAATCGTCCAAGTCCTGGAAAAACACTTCGTCGGCACCGATGGCGTCGGCGATTTCCTTTTCGGATCTGTTGAATCCAACAAGGGCCTTTGTGTCGGCCAAATCAATACCGTAGATATGGTTGTATCTGATAGGAGGAGCACAAGAGGCAATAAACACCTTTTTGGCACCGGCCTCTCTGGCCATGGCCACGATTTCTTTCGAGGTTGTACCACGGACAATCGAGTCGTCCACAATCAACACATTGCGTCCCTTAAACTCGGACTCCATAGCGTTCAATTTACGTCTGACACTGGAACGTCTTTCCTGCTGGTTGGGCATGATGAAAGTACGGCCAACATATCTGTTTTTCACGAAACCTTCTCTGTAAGGAACGTTCAAAGAAACGGAACATTGCAAAGCGGAAGTTCTCGAAGTGTCTGGCACAGGGATAACGACATCGATCTCGCCCAAAACGTCGTGGTTGGGGAATCCGCGTCTAATTTTTGCCGCAAGACGGTTTCCCATTTCAATACGCGATCTGTACACGGAAACACCATCCATGACCGAATCAGGACGAGCAAAGTACACGTACTCAAAGATATCTGGAGCAAAAGTCTTAGGCTCAACCACCTGTTTGAACTCGGGCTTTTGCGACTCATCGCCGCTAGAGTCTTTACGAATAATGACTGCCTCACCTGGGCCCAAGTCACGGAACTTGTTAAATCCATGGGCCTTCAACACTACGGATTCGGATGCAAGCATATAATCGCTCAGACCGTTTTCGTTGACACGCTCACCAAACAACAAGGGGCGCACACCGTTGGGGTCTCTAAAACCAATGAGACCGTAACCGGCGATCATGGCCACCACAGCGTAGGCGCCTCTTACTTGGTGCATGGTTTGTTCCAATGCACTAAACACGTCGGTGTTGTTGACACG